>WOUI01000029.1:0-151613 GCA_012184565.1 Aspergillus floridensis
GAGAGGAAGAGGGAGACGGGGGTTTGGGTGGTTAGAAGGGGGGGGGGGGAGGTGGGCGATTCGAGAGTGAGGTGGAGGGAGAGAGGAGGGGGGGAGGAGCAGCAACAGCAGTAGCAGCAGCAGCAGTAGCAGCAGCAGTTGCAGTAGCAGCAGCCGGTAGACTAGATTGAACGGTGGAGGAGGGAAGCAAGCGATTGATTATTGAAGCGAGTGCTAAAACGGCCCGTCGTTCTGTATTATTTTTACAACAACGGGGTCCAGCCACAGACGGCAGCGGCTGGTATCAAAAACTACTGACTTACGGAGTAGACAAGGTAGTCAGTCCTAGACTCCTGAGTCCTAAGTTAGGTAGTATAACAGTGCCACTGCACCTACTACATACTAAAAGTAATCGGGCGGTCAACATTCCAATCATAATCCCAGCGCCGTGGGAGGACAAACTACCAGGCTCTTGTTGTCCCTTGTCCAACCCATACAACTGCTGGGAGACTACCTAGTACCTATCCCCTATCAATCAACAACAAGCAATGACGGATTGTCTAAAAGAGGATATCGGTACTCCGTAGGTAGGTATTGCACTGCTGCCAGTACAGTCTGTAGTTACAACCATACATACAATACTGGCCGGTACTTTTGTTGTCCCCCGTAAAAAAAGGCGTACATCATCTGTCTCAGACTCAGATATACTGTGTAAGGTGTAGTGAGCAGTGCATCCGAACGGGCAACCCAGAGAATGGGGAAAAAAAAATTCTAGACACGTCCTTTCGACCTCAGTTGCATGTTGAGATGTGGAGCGCGAACTGACTGATTGATGCTCTTCCCTTTTTCTCTGGTACAACTCCACTCCTTTCCGTCACTTTGGACGAGAAAAAGGCCCAGGAGGGTAGGTATAGCGCTCCCTACGACTCAGGGAGCCAAAGGTCTCGAATCTGGTCTTAATCATTTCTTGGTTCCCGTCCCCGGCCGGGGGACTAATAACAAATTAGCATCATCGTAATTTAGTAGGTCAGATAGATTAAAATGTCTGAGCTGCCCCGGACTTCGGCGATTCACTGGGAATAAGAAGAATAATCATCAGTAGTGGGAAGTGGGAAGTTTGCAGGATGAATGGTGGTAATAATAATAATCAAACCGACAAGAATAATAATAATAATATGATCCCTTGTTACCTACAGGATGGAACGGTTAGTGGCGCGCTAGGAAGGGCGGGGCACAAATCAGTTCCAGTCCAACCAAATTGTGTGCCCAACGTCAATCTGCCCTTAATAGATACCGACAACCATTATTGTTCCATGCCGCAGTGGGTACGTTTTCCCCTTCGACCTCGACGCCCACCGATATTACATTACTTACTATTGATTGGGAGGCAGACAGAGAGCATAGCGTCATCGCTTTTGAGAATCAAGCTAGAAGTATCAACGTCTTTTGAGGTTGCTTCTCAACCATGTGCTGTACTCGGTATACTCCGTGACTGACATGAGTGAGCACTGAGCTGAGCTCATGGGGGAAGACTGCGACAGGGAGGTTTCCTACCTCAGATCTGATGAATTCCTGCAGGTACTGTGCGTGAATTTGAGGAGGGTTGCCTCGATCATACTCGTACCGACACGACACGAACACACCACGTCCATTCGGAAATCCCATTGAATTTATTGACCACTTCCCGACCCCTGCACCTGCAGCAAAAGACTTGTTCCGTTTCCAGACCAGAGAGAGAGAGAGAGAGAGAGAGAGAGAGGGTCACACATCTGTTTCTGGGCTGCAGCTGCCTGCCCCCTTGATGCGCACCAATCTCAATCTTTGGTAGGATAAAAAGGAGAATGAGTGGGCTGAGGGCAGATCATATATGACTGATCATCATCATTTGAACTGACTATAAACCACGAGAACAAAAAAAGTCCCGAGAACCCTTGCTAGGGGGGAAGAGCAAAGGCGGGCTGGAATAATCGAAGCATAGAAGATTGTTCTATAGCGATGGACAGATGACGATCTCTAGAGCCTCGTTTGAGAAGGACATGGGTAGTCACCACAATACAGTGACTAGTAGACACACACACGCCCCGCGACGGCGCTCCTCCTTCTTCTTCTCCTCCTCCTCAATCATTGTCATTTCGATATATCACGGCTAGAACCTCTAATGTGAAACTTGGCTGATTTCATCCTTCTTCGACCAGTCTCATTTAAACTTTTGGTCGGAGCGGGGACCGGCAAATCCCGTCCTTTTCCCTTTTCTGCAACAAAATGACGTCTAAGTGCCCCTCTAGGCTTGATGCCAGGTTTTCCGAATCGCTGTCTGTCCATAAGTTATCGCCTGTTGCAATCGGATGGGTGGGTGGGTTAGCTCTCTCATCCATGTAACGACTTTTCAGTACTAAGATCTTGATACAATGGAAGGGGCGCTTAGACCGTCAATGGCCATTCTTCTCGTACTTGTATATTCCGTACTTCAACTTCCCCCTTCCCCTTACCCCTGGGAACTCGATGGCAGAATCGAAGCGACCTATGTCCAATAAAAGCTGCAATATTTCGCAGATTATTGATTGAATGAAGTGTCACATCATACTGACCGGAGTGAGAAGCGGCAATAACCTTTGCTGATGGTGGAATCGAGATTCAACGATAACGTACGGAGTCTTTCGCGATTGGTAGTCGTCGATCCAGCGAGGGGACAACTTGTGTGCAGGTAGCCGTGCTATAGACCCTGAATTTTGAAGTCGACCCTACCGTTGAAAGTATGAATCGCGAGGGGTTGGTTGCTCGGTGGAATAGGATAGGGTAAGACATATTGACCTTCCAAGAAAGCTTCAATGGTTGCGGTGCCAATTCGACCATACCCGAGATCAGATATCAAGGCTATGAGTATGCGCACCGTGGTACTGCTGTGGTCTTGGAACTAGGGTCTAGAACTTGGGCGTCATCCAGGTACCTGGACTGCTGGAGGTCCGGCTTTCCTCTTTGAGAACTTTGAGCCGGTACAGGTACAGTGCTGATGGGCATTGGTAGCCCTACTTGCCTATTGCACCTGGTGTGTTAAGACCACAGACGAACACTCGACGTGCGTAGAGAGAACATGTCCGTCCGCTTGGTGTTTAGCATAGACGTCAAGCTAAACAGTCCTCTTCGGGATTATCTGTATACCTCCTACGGATACACCTACCCCTCCATCCACCAACCAGCAAAACCACAACCAACATCAACACCCCATAGCGCAGTAGTCCAGCATATCCCCAGTCCATACATAAAGCTCCGCTCTCCATACCCAAGAGAAATATCTCAGGCGACCCAAACAAAACCCCTTCTTCGATATACAAAATCCAAGTGGATAACATCTCAGGCTCGGCCCGGAACTGTACATTCTGAATTCCACAGCACACGCCCGCTCACCCACTCAGAGACGGGATCGTCATTCCACGATGATCGCGATTGACACCGTCATATGGCCCCAGGTTTCTGTTGCCACTTTGCGGAAGGGAGGGGGGGGGGGGGGGCTAGGCGATTGAGCTTCCAAGCACTCTCCCTACCAACAACCGCTCCGTTTCATAAGGCACATCTCACGTCACTTAGTATGGATGGGCTTTTGGGCCTATACCAGCGGTGCTTGTATATTTCCATGTGTAAGTGGAAACAGGTGCAGCTTCATCCCCGAAATACCCATCTTGTATGCGTATGATAGCTTCTCAGCGGTCTTTCTCTCTCTCTCTCTCTCTTTTTTTTTTTTTTTTCATTTTTGCTCGGGTTTAGCGATGATGTCATGTTTCTACGCCATGCGTCACTTGCGAATACCAGGTGCTGCTTTGTTCTCGACGGTGATATGTGCATGCTGCGCGTATTTCTTATTCGGCTTTGTGGTCGAGAACACTATCATTGGCACGTGAGAGCTTTCGTCGATGGATAATTGACTTTTGACACTCGGAGGCTGCGGTAGCCACTCCATTTTCCAGAGAGTGTTGGGGTTGAAGAAAAGAAGACTTTCGTGGCTGTCGCTGTATGTACTGTACATACTTGCATCCACTGCAAGTGGAGTAAGATTCAAGCTTTGCGGGGTGTTGGCCACCTGCAAGTAAGGTTGGAATGACATGGCCGCTTACCGACCCCCGTCCGCTTTCTCCCGGGAGGAAGCGAGGGGGATAAGGTTTGGCATGTAAGGCTGTTCTGTACTGTACATAAACGTCCTGGATGGTATAAGCTCCATGGGGCTGGCGAGACTTGTACCTGCGGGATTGGGGAGATCCATCCCTGCCTTGCGTTTTCTGGTTGCATGCATGCACGCATGCGAGTTGTATATGGGATGAATGGAGTTTGAGAATAAGGTGATATCATGAGTGGTGAATATATGTATTCCTATTAAGGTGTCCCAACCACCTTCTCGGGCATTATGTCTTCGTTATGTATGTATATATGGAGATGAAAAGAATCTCTCTAAAAAAAGTCCCAACCAAACAAACTCAATCGAGTCGCAAAAGCCTTCACCGTCCGACGTATTTCAGTTCTAGCCATCTCAATGGGATGAAGGAGATGGTGGTGAAGACCAACGCCAGCTCGTTGGCGATATCACCGCCGTCCTCGCCGATCAGCTTCGCCAGAGCGCCGATGTAGTAGGTCTCATCCATTCCGACGATCCAGCCCGCGGCGCCGCAGAGGAAGGAGGTCAGGCCGGCGAAGCCGATGGGCATGCGGGAGGGAGTGTCCCAGGCGTCGAGGTCGTAGTTGGCTAGGTTGCCGCCGCGGAAAAGGTAGTGTTCGCAGAACAGGATGACGAAGAAGGAGGTGTTCCAGTAGCCCAGCAGAGAGAGGAAATTGTTGAGCACAGTCAGCAGGTGGTCGCGACCGGCGATACCGATGGCGATGATGCAGCCGAAGACGATCACCGTCCAGATGGTGCGGGGCACCTTGCGGAAGGGCGGAGCGAACAACTGCGCGCTGATGGAAGCGGCGTAGATGTTGATGCAATTCATACCGACTGGGACGGAGTCAGTATCGGGGTATAATTGGTACGTGTGATGGGGAAAGCTTACCATTGGCCAGAACCATCAGGACCAAGCAGAATTTCGCAAACTTCTTGGGATGAATGAGCTCCTGCAGCATATAGCCGATGCCGCCGTCATAGGCAGCGGCCCACTCCTCGTTCGTGTCCAGCGCCGAGGCAATGCATGCGCCCAGCAGCAGGCCAATGCAGGTCGGCAGGGAGATACCCAGGGTGGTGAAGAAGAAAACCTTGACCCGGGAGGTGTTGACCGGGTAGTGCACGTAGAAGTCGGATACGATAGAAGACCACGAGGCACTGGATCCGTAGATGACACTAATCAGACTCAGGACTTGTCCGGACTTGGTCAAGCCGGAGACTGTAGCGGGTTGGGCGAGGTTGGCATGGTTGCCTGACTGCCCATAGACGATCATGAAGATGATGAAGGCGATCAGCCACATCCACTGCTCGAGGCGCATCACCACTTTCAGGCCGAAGAAGACGATGGCCAGACTGAGGCAGGCTACAATGATGACTCCCACGACGATCGAGATGTTTCCATCTGCGACGGCGACGAGAGCCTGGCCGGCGGTGATACAACTGACAGAGGACCAGCCCAGCTGTTCGATCACGTTCAGCGCGGCGATGATAGACGATGGGTAGAATCCTAGGGAATATCGAGAGATGGCGACTTGGCGAAGACCAGTACCGGGACCCAAGGTAGCACACCAGCCCTATTGGAGAAAGACGTAAGCACTCTTGACTGCCTATCAAGGGAATGGTATGCGAACCGTGATTGCCCCGCCCAGAAGTGTCGCGCAGATGGTGATGGGGATGACCTGCCCTAAGCTGAGGCCAAACTCCCACCCCAAGAATCCCGTACTGAAACAGCTGAGGTTCATGGTCGCAGACGCCCAGATCAAGCCCATGGCCAGACTGTTGGGAGGCTGCTTCTTCTCCGGCGTCACTCGTTCGATACTGTTGGATTCGATCCCCAACTTCTTATCCAACAGAGCCTCATAGTAGAGGACCTTAGGGAAGAATCCCGCGGGTTTCACCAGGGATTGTTCCTCCACCTCAGCTGTTGACAGCTTCGGCTCGACCTTGTGGCCCTCTTCCAGTGTGGGGTACTCCATCCTTTGGAGGCTTCTTCTTGCTGCTTGCTGCTTGCTGCTGTTTGGGGGACAGTTCGATCGCTCGCAGCAAGAGGAAGAAGGAAAGAAACTTTTTTTTTCTTCCCCAGAAAAATGCCAGGGCGTTATTTATATGTAGCACGGCTTATTCCGAAAAATTAATAAGAGAAACTGGTGTATGGCATTAAAAAGAGTCCCAGAAACTGCAGGCGGCGCTAGCCAAGGAATGGATGGGACCGTTTGGTTCGAGTCGGCAACTCCCAGGCACGCTTTATCTTTTGCCTTCCAGAATCTTTGGAATGTTATTTGTGGGACACGGTTTTTTCTCTCTTATCAGTTGGCGATTTGCCCCCCCTCAGTCTAACCTCAAATCAGCAGAACCGCGGATCTCATGATATTCCTTGGGTGATAAAAAGATGTTCCGCCGGCTAAAATCTATTGGACTTCCCGAGTCTAGGGTTGAGCAGCACGTGGCAAGATACCATTCTTGTCTTGTTTGGGTCATGATGAGGCTGTCAAACCCGAGAAGAAAATTTAAACAGGCAATCTTTTGTCCATCAATGCAGTGGCTGGCAGACAGGCAGAGACAGTCTACTAGTCTGGGTTAAGGTTGCGATCCACATCGGCCCAGGTGTCTCTCTCTCGGCAGCACGCTCGGAGCGGAGTGGGTCGAGAAGTTTTCGACCTCGGTGACCTTGTAGAGCACCACCAAGACTTTGAACAGCGTTCAGTCTACTGTCAGACGGCCTGATTTGTACCCTCTCCGGCCTACATGCATTCGAGAAGAGCAATGTGTAGATAGGCGTATCTACAGGAGGATCCTTCGCGGCGGAGGGCCAGAAGAGAGGAGGGAGAGCGGGAAAAAAAAGTGCAACCCTATGATAAGCTTGTCTTGGCAGAAACTCCCGCAGTGACCCTCTGCTTGAGTGGCGATTGTCCAATCTCGCCCGCGCGATAATATGAGTATCTGTCTCGGACTCTGGGCCAAACCCCGGCGGCCTATCGGACACCCCGCCACACCTCACTACGGAAGGGCAGCCCGTGCAAAGTCACCTTAGCAAGTTGAGAGGATTTTGGCAGCAGCCATAGGGTATGCTGTGCCGCCTGTCTGCATGAGCCTTCAAACAAAGGAAAGAGAGCTGGGGGTTCAATGATGGTCGTTATCAACTACACTTCAGCAGTGCGGAAGTAATGGCTGCCATATGAAAAGGCCATGCGCCGCATTTGAGGCCGACTCGAGGCCGATACCCAAACAAAAGCTCAACTGTACTTGGTGACACGATTCGGTTCATGCAAATACGTTCTTCCGATCCCAAAATCTCTCCACACTTTGGTTCTCATGAAAAAAGCTTTGTGAGTTCACGTTTTGTGGGGTGTTGCTGACTATAGTAACGTCAGTAGTTAGTTAGCCGGACTCTGGCAAAACCATGGATGTGTCAGCCTTTTGCTCTTAACTATTCGTTCCTCTCAGCCTCATTCAGCATGAAAGTCGAAGTCAGTCGGCTGTCATTAGAACAGAGCTTGGACAGCCTTTCAAATGAGAAGAAGATAGCAGCTGGAGTGTCAACAGGTCATTCAGAAGCACGGAAGAGAAAAGATGATATTGTGTGGTTCAAAACACTGCTCAATAAAGATCTATGTGGTTATAGATCCAACTGGAGGCAACGGCAGTCATCATGACAGTCATCTATGGCATGATGGCATAGCAGAGACGCAGCAGCAGCAGCAGCAGAGACAACAGCAGTGTCAGTTGAAAGAGAGGGAGCAAGTGAGGGAGAAAGTAAGTGGTGAGTGAAAGGCGGCTCTAGGCGGTGGCACTCCAGACCATCGCCCAAAGAGGAATAATCACTAAGTTACTGCATGCTTTCCCCCCCGGGCAGTTGTCTGTCCTCTTCCCGAACTTCCATCTCTTCTTCTATTCCATTCTTTTCCCTTTACCTTTACCTCTTCTCATTTTATCCTCACCACCCTCATCTTTACCTACTACCTCGCCATTGTGTCAATTCGTTGACCCTCTCTCCCTCCTCTCCCTCTCTCATTCACCTCTCCTCCCCTTTCCCTCCCCTCTCTCCTAATTCCTCATCTCCCCTCCCTCACATCCTACTTCTTGTTCCGCCTTCCCACTTTTTCCGAAGTCCCCCCCCCCCCCTCATTTTCAGTCCTGGGATGCAATAGCGCCTGCGATCTTGACTTTATTCATCGTTTCTACAGCCCTTAGCCTCAGCAGATAGCAATTGACTTTGTTCGCTTTTCAGCTGCTCCTTTTTTGGCTCTTGCATTTTGGGGATTGTTGTGATCAAAACAATCAGTCCTTTCCAATTCCCCGCTACTCGACATCCAACTATAATTACACGGACGCCTGCGTTTAGCTGGTATACTGCGCCTCTCTCTCCATTGGCCCTCCCTTCTTAATTCTAACGTCATCGTCTGCTAGTGTCCGTCTGTATACTTTTCTCGGCCTAATCGCCCAATCACTATCTGTGGTGCAATTCGTCCCATTTCGCTTTGTCCTGCTACAATGACTTCCGAAGCAGTCGCAGTCGATGTCAACGGTGGCACCAAGTCCCGGGCCGCTATGTTGGAGGAGCAGCACGCTCGCGATGAGGCACACAAGGTGACCGTGGAGGATGTAGTGGATGAGGAGGATCTCAAGCACCCTCCCCCATCCTCGGTGGTCGAGGCCTCCGAGTCCAATGCTTCCTCTCAGCCTGCGACTCCGTCCATCCCCAAGGCTGCCCCCAAGAAGGCCCCTGCTTTCGACGTGCAGTCTGAGGAATTGTTCCCTGCTCTTGGAAGTGGGCCCAAGCCCAAGGCCCCCGCCGTCTCGGCCTGGGGTGCTCGCGGTCCTTCCGCTGCTGCTGTCGCTAACGGCGCCAGTGGTGCACAAGCAGGTATGTGTCCAGTGGCCAGCCACACATAAACCTCCGATCCTCGCGGCTGACACAGGTTTTGAATCAGCTTCTGATGTCCCGAGAATCATGAGTCTGCCTGGAAAGCATATGGAGCAGCTTCGGCTCGCCCCATCCCAGATGCTTCCCCGCGGCCAGATGAAGAAGCCTCTGCGCGACATTCTGCGTGACATTTCTCGGCGCTCCAAGGCCACCGTCGATATGCGCGGTGGACCGGGAGGCTCCATCATCTTCGAGGGTAAAGGTTCCGCGGATGCCGTCAGACAGGCGCTGAAGGAGGTCGCACAGCAAGTCGGATCTAAGGTATGTCGATGGCACTGTCTATCAACGGCATGAATGACTGACATCTCTGTCTAGCAATCCGTCCGCGTTCCCATCCCCACATCCGCCCGCGCTCACATCATTGGTCGCCAAGGAGCTGTGGTTCAAGACATTCAGCAACGCACAGGCGCGCGTGTTCAGGTCCCGCGTGCTGACGAGTCTGCCTCTGCCGATGATTTCGATGATGATGATACCATTGACGTGTTGATCGAAGGTGATGCCGTTGCCGCGGAAATGGCTCGTCGTGAGATCGAGGCTATTGTTCGTGAGAGAGCTTCTAACATGAGCTTGAGACTGAAGACTATTCCCCCCGAGTTCTTCCCTTTCATTGCAGGTGCTCACAACGCGCAACTCCGGGAAATTGAGCAGCGCACAAAGGCACAAGTGCACGTGCCGCGTTACGACACCTGGCAGAGCCAGCCTCCCCCTCAGGAGGCTGACCCCGGTCATGTCCAGTTCGCTCCTGTTTCGGACAGACACATTCACATCTCTGGTGAGCGCACTGCGGCCCAGGAAGCTCGCGCGGAGATCGAGAGGCTTGCTGCCGAGCTGCAGCGCCAGCTGACACTGCGCCAACTCGCCATCAACCGCGGTCAACATCAATTCATCCTCGGGGACAATGCTGATGCTTTGCATGAGTTCCTTGCCGACACTGGCTGCGCTATTGTTCTGCCTCCCGACTCCGATGATAGCGAGTTCCTTGCTATCACGGGACCTGTTGACTGCATCGAGAATGGTATTAACAGGGCAATGGATCTCGCCACGAGCATGCAAATGGCGAGCATTGACCTCTCCCGTCAACACCCCAATGCGCCTGCTGGACCTCATGCCCATGCTCGTGCCTTGACTCGCTACCTCAGACAGCGCCAGATTATCAAGGAGTTGGAAAATTTGTATGACGCTCGCATTGCTCTCCCGCCCAGTTCTAACGGTCCGGTTACCTGGGAAGTCTACTCTCGGGACGGCAAGAACACCATTCGTGCGCGTTCCGATATCATGAACCTCGTCCAAGCACACCCCCCGACCAGAATCCGTGCCGTCAACGTTGATCCTTACTATCACCCCTACCTGGAGTCGCGCACTATCCCTAAGCTCCAAAACGACTATGGTGTTCACCTCCTGGTGCCCGAAGACCTTGATAGCTCGGATGTGTTCATGGTTTACGAGGGCCCTTCGTCTAACGCTGGCCAATTCGAGATCCCAAGACAAAGACCTTCCCCCGCAGAAGTTGCCACCTTTGAAAAGGTCCTCCAGGAGGCTCAGGACTACCTCCTGAGCGCTCTTGGTGACCAGAAGGAAGTCGTGGCGAAGAGCATCAACGTGCCAAGCAAGTACCAGGACAAGGTCCGCAAATTCATTGCCCGCGAACAGCAGTCTAAGGGCGAGGATGAGATCCCCGTCCGTGCCATTGTCGGTGAAGGATCCAGCCGCACGGAGGCCGAAGTTGCGCTTCGTGGTCCTTCCCGCCTCGTGGAAGACCTGATCTCCAAGATTCAGGAGTTTGTTGTGGAGCAGGAGAAGGATGACCTTGAGAGAGGCTACACCACGACTTTCGACTTTCCCCAGAAGTTTGCTAACTTCCTCATTGGCAAGAAGGGCGAGAACATCAACAAGCTGCGCGACGAGTTCGATGTGGATATCAAGGTCGAGAACGGCAAGGTTGAAGTTAAGGGCCCTAAGGCGAAGGCCGATGCTGCCAAGACCCGCATAATCAACCTCGGAAAGAAATTGGAGGATGAGACGACTCACACTCTGAAAATTCCCGCCCAATACCACCGTGAGTTGATCGGTCAGAAGGGTAGCCAGGTGAACAGACTACAGGACCGTTACTCTGTCCGTGTTCAGTTCCCCCGCGCTGCCAGTGACGACCAGGAGACTTCCAGCGAAGCTGGTGGCTCTCGCCCCCACCGGTCTCAGCAGGCTGCGGACGAAGTTATCATCAAGGGCCCCAGCAAGGGTGCCGACTCGGCACGGGATGAGATCCTGAGTTTGTTGCAGTGGGTCGTCGACCACTCCCACACCGCGACTGTGTCGGTGGCCCAGGCCCAGATTCCCTCTCTGATCGGGCAGCGCGGTCGCGAGATGGACAAGCTCCGCGCCGATACCGGGGCCCAGATTGATGTTCCGGGCGCCAACGATGCACCGGATGAGTCGGGCCGCGTGCAGATCAAGATCCGGGGTACCAAGCAGCAGGTTGAAGAGGCCAAGAAGACATTGCTTCATCGATCTGGCGAGTTCGATTCCATCGTCACCAAGACCATCGACGTGGACAAGAAGTACCACAAGTCCCTCATCGGCAGTGGCGGTAAGTTTGGTCCGTAATGCTAGTCGACGCAGCTTGCTAAACAGTACACAGGTGCCAACATCCGTAAGATCGTTGCTGATGCTGGCGGTCCCACTGATGGCAGTGCTTCTCGGCTGGTCAAGTTCCCCCGTCCTGACAGTACTGAGTCGACCATCAAGCTGGAAGGAAACGAACAGGTTGTTGACAAGATCATCGCTGCCATCGAAGAATTCGTCAAGGAGCGTGCGGATCAGGTGACGGTGACTCTTGATGTTCCCACTATCCAACACCGTCTTCTGATTGGCCGCGGTGGTGATACCCGCCGCAACATTGAATCGAAGTTCAACATCACCTTGGACATCCCCAAGCAGGGCTCTGGCCGCACCGAGATTAAGCTCAAGGGACCCAGCCAAGCCGTTGCCGAGGCCAAGGAGCACATTGACGGTATGCTCAAGGATCAGCAGGGTGAAACGGTTGAAGTGCCCCGCCACCTGCACCATGTGATTGCCGACAATGGCTCGTTCTTCCGCCGTCTTCGTAATGATTATCGTGTCACCGTTGATCACGCTGGCCAACAGGTGCCTGCCAAGCCCGTCTCGGAGGACTCTCGCGGCGAGGTCAACGGAGCCTCGTCGCTGCCACTGATCACGGATGAGCCCACCGATGCCGCCGAGGTCCACTCGTGGAAGGTGATCGACAACAGCCCTGCGCCCGCCGACTCGTCCGAACCTGCTACCATTCCATGGGTGCTCGCCGGCACCAGCGACAACGTAGCCAAGGCCAAGTCGGCTCTGGAGAAGGCCATCGCCAACGCCTCCCAACAGTCTGCTACCGGTTACCTGATCCTGCCCGACCCCAAGACGTACCGTTTCGTCGTCGGCCAGGGCGGTAGCCAGATCAACGCGATCCGCAAGCAAACGGGATGCCGGATCAACGTCCCCAAGGGCCAGGCCAAGGGCGAAGCGATCGAGATCAAGGGCAGCAAGGACGGTCTGGAGGAAGCCAAGGACATGATCCTGGAGGCAGTCCGCGCTGGCACGAGCGGTAACTCCCGGTAAATGGATTGACGACGACATACACAGCGCAAAGCAAACAAGACATGGTTTCACCTAGGAAAAGGCTTTTGGAAATAATTAGGGCGCTTTTCACTCCTCCATCTCCCCTTCTTCTGGACCCCTCAGCATCATTAAACATTTCTACACCTACGATTACCATTACTTCTTTTTTAAACTTTACAGTTCTATATTTGTGTTTTTATGTTCATAAAAAAGAAGACTGTTACGATCAGAGATCCCATGAGCATTTCTTTTTTTCTTTTTGGGCAGCGGTTGGATTGTTCTTTTTTATCTTTCTGCCATGATTTATGCATGAGCTAGCCCTATCGACTCTCATCTTACTCTACTCTACCACTACCTCCAGTCGTACTTATTTGCAGTCCAGCAAAGGGGTATAGTGCCTCCTGACTCCTTCTGAGATTGGGGATCACTCTTTTCGCGTAGTTGTTCGAGTTCACCAAGATTGAAAGTATATCTGAGATTGCACACGGCACCTATGGGAACATGGTATAGATGTCTTCCACCAGCCACCGTTCACCCCTCAACCACCAGAGCCTCTTCTCCTGAACCTAAGCCACCTGAATCTCTTCTCTCCAAAACCAGAGCATACCACCACTTCCGCAACATTTCGAACCCACTCATCTAGCAAGACCGGCAAAAAACACAACCGAAAAAGGGAATCTTCTTTCAAAGCCTTCAATGACGGAAAAAAAAGGGAATGGGAATTAAGAATATACGGTATGGATTGTGAGCACACACATGGATAACAACACCGGAAATAAACAAGCCAACACACACGCACATTAAAACCCCGCAAACAGACCAAAAAAAAAATTCTACTGCTCAGACGCAAGCGAAGCCTTCTGCAGATATTGGTAGGCGCCGTAGGCGATCAGACCGCCGACGACGAGGAAGGCGTAGAGGCCAACGCCCAGACCGGCGGCGTCGCCGGAGGAAGAGCCCGAGGCGGCGGAGGGGTTGGCGTGCGAGCGGGGGGCGGGATCACCGGGCTTTTTTTTTTTTGGAGAGTGTTAGCATTGGTTTTGTTGGATTGAGTTTGTAGGGTCAGGCAGGGCCGACTAACCATGCGCTTCACGTTCCCCACGAAGAGACCGTCTAGGATCTCGCGGGCTTCGTCGCTGTGGCCGACGTCCTCGAAGGCTTCGGTGCCATCTTGGCCGGCGACGTCGAGGAGGACTTCTTCGCCTCCGCTGTTTTTGGGGCAGTGTCAATCGGTGTTTTCCCATGGGGGAGGGTGGGGGAGGGCCACGTACGGGTGCTCGTCAACGAAGGAGGAGCAGTCGTAGACCTTGTCGTGGATGACCATGTACAGGTCCTTCTTGGTGTTGTGGCCGGTGACTTCGGCGAGGGTGAATTCCTTGACGTCGGACATTTTGGATGTGGTTTTTGGGGCTGGGGTTTTCTGAGGGGGTGGTTAGTGAGGTTTGGTTTGGTTTGGTTTGGAGGATTGGAAGTGCGGTTGGTAAGAAGTGGGTGGTGAGAAGTGGGTGGTGAGGATTTGGGGGGCAAGGCCGACAGGTTAGGGGATTGGTGATGCGATGATGGTGGCGTGGGAAGAGGTGATGTTTCGCGCGATGCGCTTGGTTGATGTACAGATATCTCCAGATATACACCCGTGTGCTTGTATTACTTTGGGATGCGCTGCTCTTGGGGATATCGGGGTGGGAGTGGGAGTGGGAGAGATAGGGAGTGTCTCTGCGAAAGTGGGAGAGTAGCAGGGAGAGGAACTCACCAGATAGAACTGAAGATGAATGCGAACAGAGACAGGGAGCAGAAGCAGCACTAAAGGAGAAAGAGAGAGGGGGGAAGAAGAAGACTAAGCGAAGAACGAAGAGGAGAAGGAAAGGGAAGGGAAGGAAGAGAGAGAGAGAGTGTGTGTGTGAGTGAGTGAGTGAGGGAAAGACGGCGAGATAGTCAAGAAGAATAATAGTAATAATAATAATAATCAATCAGTCCGGCCCATCAGTCGGAGTCGAACAATTGGCGGTGGCTTCCTGAGGCAGCCACCTTTGACCCCGACCAAACCAAACCCACTTCGCATTCCCGGGGACCACTCCCGGACTCACAGTTAGCCTTGGGAGCTTCCAATCTTCTATTACCGAGCTTCAAAGGTCTGCATTTCGATGAAAGCCTCTCATCTCATCTTTGCTTGTGAAATACCGAGTTGTCTTGCTTTCTCTGCTGAGTTCCGTTGTCCGTCCGAAGTCCCGTCCGAGGTCCCAATCCCAACACCTTCCCGATTGGGCAATCTTGAAAAGTGGCCTGATAGGGATTGGTCCGTCTACACCAATCACAGCACGCTTATTCCCGTCTTAGTCAGAGCCTAGAGTGCACTATCCCTGATCAGGCAAACTTTGCCTGCGTTGCCAAAAAGAAAAAGTAAAAAAAAAAAAAAAAAAGGGCGAAGAAAATACGTTCAAGGGTGGATTGCAGAAAGGAACTGCAAGGTGTGTGTGTATAAGAAGAAACATGCAGCGAACAGAGGCAGTCTATGTACTGCACATCCAGCTAGCTACATTGTTTGTTCAATCGTCGGTGAGGATTAGACCCTGAGGATTCGGAGAAGGGTGTTGTACTCCGTATACGGGAATATGACTACTGGGTAAGGTTGCTGATCCCCTCGCGAACAGTACGGAGACCTCACAGTAAGTCAGTCTAGTGTGTCGGTGTCGGAGATGAATCTCCACCACCTTATCTGACAGCCTGATTGTATACGATGATAACTAACCACGAACAGTACATATACTGTACCACCACCCTCTCTTTCCAAATGCATCACTACGTAGATACGAACAATAATCATTAGATATATAGATGCATCCAATGCCAGATAATCTAGTACATGCAAACCACTTGAAGCACAATACGTACATATGGCACTAGTACCGAGTACAGTATCAGACAGAAAACCAAACAATTACCGACTTGGAGCCTGGAGGGGACGGACGGACTCCCCCGCTCTCGATAGCCGTTACCCTTAACCTCGGGGAAAAGATCGCCCCGTTGGCCAGTTGCCCGCCACCCCCGGGAAGCCCCATCGGGACTTTTCACTCCCCAAATCCGCCCCCGCGCTGAAAGGGAAACCAACCAACCCCCTTCCAGAGCGGAAATTCGGAGCAAGGGCGGAATTTCCTACTGCTTTCAGTGACGAAGGTGTGTCGAAGGTTCGATTGTCTTCCATGGGAGTTGGATATCACATCCATCAAGTCAAAAGTGCTCCAGTTCTCGTCGGCTCGTTTGGCGGACTATCACTGGTTTGGTTTGTTCAGTGCGACGGACTTTCCTATATGTTCTACCAAAGTTACTCTTGGTAGAAATGCGTGTCGGAGCGGGTGCCCTATGACAGGAACCTTCTCGTACCTAGCTTTTGCAAAGTCCGTTCGCCGGTCTGTGAGTCCGGCGCACTAGGATTCTTCTGAGCCTGTCGGAGCTGACTGCATCATTCCCAGGGGTGCCTATAACTACTTGGTCGACTAGTTCGTCACCAGTACTCCTTAGTTGTTTTTGCTTATTCCAGTGCGAGCAAAAGTAATCAATCCATTCATTCCCGCTGATGACACAACGCTACCTATTCAACATCCATGCATCCATGCTATAAAGCAGATCTAAACTCGCAAAGTGCTAAATCACAAGAGACAAAGTTAAGCATTAAGATAAAAAAACAAGGTATAAGATCTCGTCACATGCTCACATGCTCACATCCCGTCATCATGCAGTCGTGTCTTCGCCAGAAAACATTCCAGTCAACGCAAAGCAAAGGGGGAAAAAAAGAAATATGCAGGCAATAGTTGTAATTATATCATGCCAATCGGGATTTGCTGATTTGGCGTCGAGCCATCCCGCTCACGGGATGGCACTGTAACACTAGTTCAAGCAGATTGGAAACTCAATCGCTTGAAAGAGGTGAGGATTTGTAGGATCAAGGAAAAAGAAAAGACGATGCTCAGCGGTGCCCTCATTTCGCAGGCACTCGCTCATAGAATACAATGTAAGCTTGCTCGTTCTGCAACCGCTCCTTCGGTCGCAGATCCCGCGGGTTGAAATCCGTCACCCGCTCGTCATCAAACTTGCGCCAGCATTGTCGCTGCGCATCTCGCACCAACGAGATGTAATGTCCGCTGCCCATCGAGGACCCAAGATGTCGCAGCACGCCGTATGCATCATACGTGAAGGGAGGGGCGGTCGCGATCGTCGTCTCCGAGGGTGCGGTCGCCGAATGGCCGTTCGGAATGGGGGTCGGAGTCGGCTGCGAGAACACGAAGTCGTCCATCCGGAGCCCATGCAGCGGGAAATCTATCGGGGTATGGATCTTCCGCGCGCTCTGCGTCTTCGACGCCGAGAATCGCTTAAAGTGAATCACCAGGATCTGAGGCGCCCGCGTGATGATGATCTGTTTGGTCGCAACCCGCTCACACTTGCAGTACGGACATTTCCACACCTCGTCGCCGCTCAGCATTTCCTCCTGGCAATAACTACGAAGGCATTGGTAGATGTCTCCCGTTCCAGACGGAGGAATCTCCACGCTGATACTATAAAAGGCTTCGTACGTGGTGGACGTCCGTTTGCATGTGGTGCAGCGCAATCGACTCGCATGTTGCCCGGCAAAGAGTGAGGAGATGAAGGACTCCTCGCGATGACAATACCGATCCCACTCAATTTTGGAGACCTTGGGGACCGGCATCCGCTCCCGCTGCATCTCTTCTTCGAAGGTCAGAGGGCGGAGCTGGTTGCGCTGCCAATTGATGTTAAGGTCCTCGTGCAGGCAATCCACAACGAAGTCGAAGAACTCCTTGGCATCTTGCTGGCGATCGATCGCCCACTCTTGATTCAACCGCCCGCAGAAGTTTCGAAATGAGGTAGGCATGATTACCTCAACATCATTCTTCCACAGCGACCGGATCAGGTTCGCAAAAAGCCCTGGCATGACGCCCTGGGATCCTTTCCAATTCTTCTGGACATAGTACCGAAACCGATTATCGATGAAGAACTTGCTCAGCAGTAAGGTCGCGCTGAGACATTGGAGAGTCGAATTCATGTAACAGGTCACCCCGAAATTGGTCAAACCAGTGCGAGGAAGCTTGAGCCGGCTCAACATGGACAGAGGGGTGTAAAGTGCCGTTTTCGTGGCCGAACTCTGCCGCTCCAAAGTAGGTTGGATGTGCCGGCCGTCCGATACGCCGCTATAGCTAGGCCGTGGAACAGCCGGAGGCGGCCGCGAGGGCGCGACAGGCACAGGAGCAGCGTAATTCGGTGCAGCAGTGCCCGCCGGTCGTATATGTGGTGCCACCATAGACTGCTGAATCGCACCCGGTTCGGGGAAGCGCCGCAGGAAGTCTTCATAATTCTGAACAAAGGGCGATGCAGGAACCTCCTCCTCTCCAGCAGGCTCCTCCGTCAGTGCTTCTTCATCTTCTTCGACATATGTACTGGCATCAATTTCCTCGGTCTTGGACTTCTCCATCCACTCAGTGAGCTCTTGGTTATTCAGTGGTTTATACTCGCGCAGTCGTCGTTTCCTGACCTCTAAGCTAGAGTTAGCGCTGACCATCGTAGGCACTCTTCCAAGCGGTCGCCCGGGCCTTCGCAGTGGTCGCTTTGCCTGCAAGGATCCCATCACAGCAGCGGTGGAGGATGTGGCAAGTGATTGTTGGCCTAGGAGATCAATCCATGCGTCAAGGCCGCCTAGAAGTAATGCTGGTGGTCGACCGTCCTTCAAGGGTTTATAGGCGTTGAACTCGTAAAGCGTATCGTAGAGCGCTCGGAGATGAGGCGCTGTCGTGCCAACAGGAGAGCCAGCAAGATAACTAACCGATGATGTTTTCTGGTCATAGTACACAACCATGTCAAATTCATTCCGGCGTTCGAATAACGACTGCTCATACTCCGGCGACACCACAAGACGCTCCTCCAACTCTTCAGCTGATACGTTCTCCTTTAACACCACTGGCTCAACACATATGATTGAAGAAGCATATATATGCCCACTATCATACTGCTCCCGGGGCCGCACATCGATCAGCAGAATGTTGTATTTGCGGAGGTAATCTAGTAACTCTGTCGGAGTGATCGTAGTGTTGTGTGGGAGGTCAGCACTGCTGCTTCGGATCTCCTGCACTTGATGAACACCATTTGGGGTTCTGGATCGGTACGGATTATCATCAAACCCATTCCGGCTCGGGCTCCCATGAGGTGAGTTTGCGAGCTGAGAATACCGTAGATTGACTGGGCGAGAACTTTCCGTCGAGGTCCGCGGCGGGTTTGAGGGTCCCTGTGATGGCACTGTCCAAATCGGACTATAGGCTGGATCGGGTGCCCGTGGAAGGGATGTGTTGAGAGGAACCTTGGGGGGAAGCGCAGGAACCCCATGGGGGGATCCCATGCTACGAGGCCCTAAGGGACGTCGTGTCGGAGAGCTCAAAACGGAGCTTTGCGGTGACGCTTGAGCCGAAGTTTGCGACGGATTAACTTGCGGCGCGGACTTTAACATACTGTTCGTCCCATTTCGTGTGGGCTCTAAGAGAGTGCTGTCAGGGGGTGACATCCTTAGCTTTGCGAATCTTTGTGCGAGTGCATCAGATGGAGGACTAGAGTATCGATTCTGCTTTGTCTGTAGCTCAAAATCTTGTTGATGGTGTGACAAGATCGGCATCTGCATCGAATTGCTCACGGAAGAGGCAGCACTACTCAGAATTTCTGATTTTGGCCGGCTTGAGTGTGAATAAGGTGGTCCAACCGGTTGCACGTTTGTCATTAGATTGTTCTCCACGATCTGTTGTTTGATATCATCCATCGTGCCTTGTTTCGTCCGCACCGCCTACCACAATTGATTAGTCCCCGATCTAATAGTCCAAGAGCTTAGAGAAGGCTTCTCGCGTGAATATGCGAAGACCTACCATCATCAAATCGGCAAATCTCTTGAACCATGCCGGTCTCTGGCTGGCTGTCGCACGATAGTCAGGGTGGTGGGGAATAATGTTGATGGTTATTTCGGAGGCACGAAGGTACTGCACATAGGCTCGATCTAGTTGATCGCTGTCGGAAAGCTCCCGGGCTTGGTTTATGGCCACTTGCGCTCGCTCAAGCAAAACACTAAGCTAAAGGTCTCAATCAGTATAAAGTGCAATATCACTGTGGCCCACCCAAATCTCAAACATACTGAGGCATTCTCATTGACATCCAAAGCTGCCGCTTCATCCTGTAGATCCTTTATGTTGGGAAACAACGGCGGTTGGCTTGCCGGGGCGCTCTGATTGTTGCCGACTTGCTGCGATGCCAGTCCGACTGGCCGCCCGCTTGTCGGCATGACTCCGAGGGATCGAGGACGCCTAGCATTATCCCACGGTGCGAAATCCGGTGGAGAGGGAAAAGCCGCTGCATCTGAGGACATGATACAAGACGGCGATTGAGAGAAGGGAAGCTTCAGTACATGACCTGAAAGTTGTCGGAGCTAAGGCGGGGATGGATCGGTAGTTGTTTGAAGGTGGCTCGGAGCGGGAGCAGATAGGAGGGGTATCCCACCACTCTACGGGGTATCCAAACGCGCGAAGAATGAAAGGACAGAGGGAGTTGTTGAAAGACAGGAGAAGAAGAGAAAGATGCGCCAAAGACGAAGCCCGACGGAGAATGGAGGGAGGAAGAACGAATAGACAGGAGGAGAAAAGAGGAGAGGAACGAGGTGGTCAAAGGCAGACGAATTGCGGGATGTTGTATGATGGGGTGGGTGTATGTACAGTACGGTAATGGATTCGCAGGAATAATGCCCATTTCGCCGCCTCACCGCCCTAGTTAGGCTATGACGCCACATGTTACGGGTACTTACCATTGTTTGCCTGGGGCCTGACCCCCCGCTGACTCACCGCCCCCGCCAATAACTAAGGGCTGCCAACATGCTTGTCCCATGGAAGGTAACTTATCCGTACCTACCAGTACTAGACTAAGGGTAAGCTTGGTTACCTCCCATTTACCTTACCTACACTCCCTCGATATTATCCCTCCATGCATTTGATCTGCCTGGAGCTCAGTGTTATGTCTCTATTGCTGCCTTGATCGCCCTTTCCTATCGGTCTCTTCTCATTCTGCGCGAAAAAGCCCTTTCGATCATTCACCAATTCTCAGTCTCCACCTCCTTCTCCTGCTGCTGCTTCAGCTGCTGCCCAACGTCATAGCCATCTGGTACCTCCGTCGCCGTCCCCGGCAGATCGTCAATTGCGCACCATCACAACATGGCGGGGTGGTTTTCGTCAACGTCTTCGCTCGATGATCAGGTCGAGAAGGCGACTGCCTCTTCTCTGTAAGTTATGGCTGTTCCCTCAGCATGCTGCCTTGGCTTGCGGTCAATCACATGCTACGACTCACTGACACGCCAATAGGGAAGACATCGCTCTCAACCTCGAAATTTCCGACCTGATAAGATCAAAGAGCGTCCAACCGAAGGAGGCGATGAGATCATTGAAGAGGCGACTTGAGAATAAGAATCCGAACATCCAACTAGCGACCTTGAAAGTGAGTCGCAAGACGTCTACCCTCCTCACACGCCGCCCTGGGTCTAGCTTAGAACTGACAGTGAATTGCATCGCAGCTGACAGACACATGTGTGAAAAATGGCGGTACTCACTTTTTGGCGGAGATTGCATCCCGGGAATTTATGGACAACCTCGTCTCCCTCCTCAAGACCGAGGGCCTCCCACTGAATGACGAAGTGAAAGCGAAGATGTTAGAATTGATACAAGACTGGGCCATGGCAGCTCAAGGCCGTATGGATCTGAGCTATGTTGGTGAAACTTATCGGAGGCTTCAGGATGAAGGCTTCCGGTTTCCACCCAAGACTCAAATCAGTGGAAGCATGCTGGAAAGCAGTGCGGTGAGTTGGCCTTGGTACTGTGATCGCTACAGCGCCCTCAAACTGACATGAGTGTTTTTGCCAAAGCCTCCTGAATGGATTGACTCCGATGTCTGTATGCGCTGTCGCACTGCCTTCAGCTTCATGAACCGCAAGCATCATTGTCGCAACTGCGGCAATGTCTTTGACGCACAGTGCTCCAGCAAGACGCTTCCTCTGCCTCATCTCGGAATCCTTCAGCCTGTTCGAGTGGACGACGGGTGCTACGCCAAATTGACTTCGAAGGCATTTTCATCTGCGGCCTTTTCCGATAGATCTGCATTCAAGAACAATTCAATCACCAAGTCCAGCGTCATGGAGCCTCGTGGAGGACGAGCGGAGAGCGGCTTCGATGACGATTTGCGTCGTGCTTTGCAAATGAGCTTAGAGGAGGCTCAAAATAGGGGCTCAAGCGGTTACGTTCCACAGAACAAGATCGTCCCGGAACCACCCAAAGCCGTCAGTCAGCCCACTGTAGAGGAAGAGGAAGATGCCGACCTGAAGGCAGCCATCGAGGCATCATTGCGGGATATGGAACAACACAAGCAGAAGCACGCAGCCGCCCTCAAGAACGCCCCGGTGGCTGATACGTCGACTCATGCGGGCGCAGGGGGGGCGCCGATCCCCAAAAATCCGTATGAGCTTAGCCTGGTGGAAGTCGAAAACATCCATCTCTTCGCAGCTCTCGTTGACCGACTGCAACATCAGCCCCCGGGCACTATTCTACGGGAACCTCAGATTCAGGAACTATATGAGAGCATTGGAGCGCTCCGGCCTAAGTTGGCTAGAAGCTATGGAGAAACGATGAGCAAGCACGGTACGTATGTTGTTTGTTTTGGAGGATTTGTCGCGGCAGCTAATGAGGCGCGGGCGTAGACACTTTGCTGGACCTCCATGCCAAGCTCTCGACGGTCGTTCGCTACTATGACCGCATGCTAGAGGAACGTCTCTCTAGCGCCTACGCTCAGCATAACTTGGGTTATGGGGGGGTCCCTGGCGGATCCCCATATCCCAATATCTACCCCACGATGCCCGCTCCCGCAATGGAGGCGAAGTCAGGCACCGAGAACTATTATTATGGAAATCCCAACGTCACCGAAAGTTTCCAGCCTTCCGGTACACCCTACTCGCTGCCTCCGTCAGAGAGAGAACGCGCCAGAACCATGAGCCCGAGTTTATACCCACAGCCCTCTCAAACTATGCCACCCACCGCGCCGTGGACTGGAAACCCTCATGCGGTGGCATCACCTCACATAGGCGGCGCCACTGCGGCACCCCCCAGCAATCCCTCGGCCTATGCGCCACCCACGCAATTTTATGCACCTCCACCGCACCCGGAACAAGACCCGAGTTCATACCAGCAACCGCGGCATGGGGAGCCGGAGGCGCCTTATCACCCGTCGCCTGTGATGCGACATGACTCTCACTATCTACCGTCGGCCCCGAGCGTTCCGAGCGCCCCGGATCAATCACCCCCAGCAGACCCAGTGTCGGCCCCCGCTTACTCGCACTATCCTCCGGATCCTAATTCGATGCAACCTGGCGGTCAACCGTCAGCGCAGCAGCAGCAGCAGCAGCAGCCCGCGGACCCGTCGGGATCGTCATTCTATAGTCAACAACAGCCTTCTCCTGGCACTACAACTTTCGCAGGATATCCACAGGGGATCCCAACACATCCCAACCCACAGGGAGGAGAATATCCTTCTGGTAGTGTGCCTGGTGCGCATCCATCATATCAACAAACAACTCCGTCCCGGCCGCCCGTCGAGGAGAGTTTGATTGAATTGTAGAGTGGACTGGGTGAATAGGGTGAGTGGTCAGTGCGGTGAGGAGCGGTCAAGTTGTGGTTATGGAGGAGGGGACGGACGATTCCTCGATTGGTGATTAATTCTTTATGTTTTATGTAGGCTTTTGGCACAATGATACCAGATGGATTGGTTACTTTTGCAGGCCCCGAAACTGAGTTGATGTTCTATCTATTTTTCCCATTTACCGACCAGGATGAATGATTGTAGGAGAATGAGTAAAGTAATCATAATACAGGATAGTGGCGATGCTTTCGTGCTTTTCAATTCCACAGGGCGAGGCCAACCCAATCCGGCCTGGTTTGCTGGTCTGGACTCTTTATTTTTTTTCTTCCTTTCTTCCTTCCTTCCTTCTCCTTCCTTCGTTAGTTCCATTCTGCTGGTTCTTCTTCTTGCTTCGGGAATCCTTCTTCATTTCTTCCACATCTTCTTCTTTCCTTCCTCCCCTCCCGCTGATTCTCCCTCCCTCTCCCTCTCCCCTCACCAAACGTTACCGCGCTCGTATCTAATTGCAACTCTCCCCTCCATCCCCATTCCTCCTAAAGTCACTTCTGCTCTGCAATTTTGTTCTTCCCCTCTTTGTCTAATTCTTCATTCTTTCTTTCTGTCATAGCCAACCAGCTCAATTCCTTGGTGCGAGTGGTGTAACCGGACTCTGCGTCATTTGTGTCTTCCCCCGCAATCGGCGGGAATCTGGACCGTCACCGATTTGTCTCTCCCCTTCTTCTTCTCTCATTCTCCCATTTAACCCCCCAGTACTTCTTCACCACCGACCAAGAGACTATAAGCAACACTACTTCTGCTGCTCACTGACCCGCCCCGTCGGATACATACCATCTGCTGTATCACTTGGTGGATGCCTCCTCCAATCGCCGTTGAATCGGGGAAACTTCCCGGCTGCTGCTCGTCACCCGATCGGGGCCAGCCCTTCCTTGCTTAAGCCTTAAACGCCTCTTTCTTTTTTTTTTTTTGTTTTTTTGTATTTTTTTTACCACAAGTACCAACTACGTACTTTCTCCTCTTCTGCCACGGCCGCCATGCCGACTACCAATACTTCTTCCCCCGTCAAGCGCCCTGGACTGGGCCGTCGTGCGGTTTCCTCTCACGCCGTTGTCACGCGCACCCCTTCCAACCAGGGCGAGCTGTCTCAGTCTCAGTCCTCCAACACCACCCAGAAAGCCCCCTCAAGGCCCCATCGTCCCCATCTAGTCGGCGGGGGCCATCGCAACCATCACCGCAACCCCTCTTTCGGCAAAAATCTGCACAAGCTACAAAGACACCTCTCCAGCCAACAAATAGGCCCTGAAGCTACCGTTCGCGTGCATCAGCGCAAGAAATCCGCCCCTGCGACACCTGCCGCTAGCCCGCGCGGGCATCACGTTCGTTGGGATGGAGTTGCGGAACAATCACACCCCACAACAGGATCAATGAAGAAGAACAATTCGAGTCCGGCCCTTCGACGCAATACGTCAGTCGTCCTCGGAAAGAAAGCGCTGGTCACCGACCGTCCACACACGAGCTCCGGAAAGAAGAAAACCGTGGGATTCGAGTTGGCGGATTCCGACGACGAAGCTGATTGGGAAGATACTACGCAGTCGCCTGAAAGCACGAGACGCAGCTCGGTGGCACAATCCAAAGAGAGTGTGGAGAATCCTGCTGTTCTGGTCGACCCCCTTACCTTCGTCAAACGCTCTTACCCGCAATTTCCTCGAGCCACCAGTCTGCCAGAGTCGACGAGCAAGAGTTTCGGTGACGACAACTATTCCGACGAAGAAGATCACGACGACCACGACCACGACCACGACCACGACCACGACCACGAAGAAACCGCACAGCAACGTCCGTCCGATTCTGACGAGACACCCGTCGAGACTACCCGCCCTAGTGAGAACGGGGTCATCGCATCGCGGATTCTGGGTCCGTCTATTTCTGCCAAAGCACCACCGGCCATGTCTTCCATTTCTGCGACCGTCAAGCCGACCGTGATGGATCAGTCTTCTCGCAATGTATCCCTGACCAACTTAGCGTCTGGTCATGATGGTTCCCGACGACCGATGTCTTCGTCTATCACCACGTTGGCAAACACGCCAACCCATGCTACCTCCTCATCCATCGAAGGCGGCGTCTCCAAATTCATCATCAATAACAAACCAACGACAAACTCATTCTCGCGCATAGATTCGGATCCGAACACTCCATCCTCTTTCCTCCCACACTATCATCCCCAAACTCCACCATCGCCAAATCGCGCAACTAGTACGAAAAAGCCACGAGCGTCGCCGCCTTCAAGGCCCGCTGGCGCAGAACCCCATTCTCGCACACAGCAAAAGCTGTGGTTACAGCGAACTGCAGCATTGAACACATCACCGCCCGACGGCGTGTCCACCGCAGCCCCCCCCTCTGTCGTGGACCCAATCTTTGCTGCACCTCACACCCGACCGGGCGCTGGGGCTTTTGAGCCGGGCAGGGGCCTTGTCAACGGATCCGCTCGAGCCAGTGGAACAGTACATGACAATGAAACCAAGCACGTTCGGAAAGCATACGAGAAAACTACCCTAGAGTTGACCGTTGTCCGCCGCTTCCAGTCTCCCACCGGCGACAGCTTCAGGCGCTTAAATGCCATTCTGAATGATTCAAGAGGCGCGACTTCTAGCTTAGACCGACATTCGTCGCTTGGCAAACCCATCAAATCTGCGCCAGCTTTAACTCACCTCCGCGACAGCAAACAACAAGACGGCAGCCAAGGCAGCGCCAGCCCCGAACCCAGACAATTAATCGGACGAAAGCATGCGGACATGCATACATCCGTCTCTCAGACTTACCTTCCAGGACCCGACGACCTCGTGAATGAGCCCACCGACCCGCCCCCCTCCGGCAGCAAATCCCAACATCCCTCTCACCGCATTCTCTCCACATCCGATGAAGCCGCCCACCCTGACCCTGCCACCTCGGAAAGAGTGCCGGGCTCGGAAACATTACAACACCCCGACGAAACCGAGCTTATGATGCGTCGCATCTGGGAAAGCCGGGAAGTAGCGACAGCTGGCTAGTAAGGGACGAGCGGAACGAACCCTTCTCTGTATAATTATGCTTCTTTCATTACATTTCTTCTACCATATTTCCTCCCATTCGATGATTATCCCTCGTCGTGTACAAGGTGTTAGCGGGGGTTTACCGTTCTTCTTCTGTTAGCGTTTCGAACAGCTTCCATATTACATTTGCCCGTGGATTTGCATGCTTCTGGGTCTATTCTGAGATTACCGAGTTATTTACTCCATCATTAGCCTAGTTCCCTCGAAGGCTTTCCTACTTCTTCAACCAATTAACTAATTCTATAGCGATGATCTAATAGTTTGAATTATTTCTTGCCGTTGGTACTTTGGTCATAATGATTACGACGAATGCCCGCCTTCATTGAAGAATTGTCATTTTCAGTATCTGTATCGCTCCCTGTTGATTGACTCTCATCTAGTCTATCTTGGAGACTTGTTTCTCTATTTGTTTTGCTATTCTCTGTGCAAGTTCTCCTTATTGGACCTGTGTTCTGGTTCCACCACCAATGCCGAGTTAGTGCGATGGCTATAGAGAATATATCATACTGTCATAAATTCCTCGTCATTCGTCGGTTCGAATGGGCATGAGCGGACTAGTTCTAAAGAATCCGTTTAGTTCATTATCTAGATAAGGCGGTTTTTCACTTTCATACAAGTTACGCAATACGTAATCCACTAGGTTGATTAGGGAGAGAGAAATATAGAGAGATGGATATCATATCTTGTGTGGTGCAAGTAGTGTGTCTATTGTTATTATGTCATTGCGGGAGAAAGAGTTCCCTTCCCTGAACCGAAAGGTATAAAAGATTCTATGCAGAAAGCTCATAACAACATAAGGGGGTGTAACGTTACCGACGCACACACATCGCCGGGAGGTGGTACAGGTGGATGTTGTTTGTATAATATGTGTATGGATTTAGATGTGTGAGTGTGTGAGATCCCATTTCACGCGGAGGTCTTTTCCCGAGGTTTGCCGCGTCCACGAGAGCTGCCACCGCTACCACCACCTCTACCACCGCCACCACCTCTACCTCCACGTCGTGAACCACCGCTTCCACTGGATCCGCCGGCCGCGGCTCCTCGTCCATCGAGATGATTCCCGTTCGGAATGGTCCGAGGTTGAGCGTCACGACGAGGGGTCGGATGAGGATGATGGCCGTTCTGTGCGGAGGGAGTGATCATGATGGTAGATTCGTTACGGGGATATTGGGGTTGTGCGGACGAAGTCGATGCGTCTGCCGAACCAGCAGGGCCTTTTCCGCGCTTTTTGCGGTGCGGGAGCTGTTGCTGCTGCTGCTGCTGCTGCTGTAGCGGTGGCTGCTGACCTAGATCTCTGCCCTGCCCTTTTCCTTTTCCTCTGCCTCGGCCCCGATTTGACCGCGAGGTCCCGTTCTCTCCTTTGTCGGTGGCGGACGGCACCGTCGTGTCGGGGTCCGGGAGGCCCTGGATGCGTCGACTCTCTTTATCCCACCACGCTTGGAACTCTTGCTCGAGTTGGATGTCTTCAAGATTGTGTTTTGCGGTCGCTGCTTCGCGAATCTCGTCCTTTTCGGTTTGTTGTTGCATGAGGATCGTGGCGAGGGAGAGGGAGCTGCTGGAAGGAGAGTGGAAACTCGTTTGGTATGGTTCGGGGCGCGGGATGTGGCGGATGGACTGGATAGCCGGTTGTGGAGTGGCGAGGGGATTGGAGGAGGCTGGGGTTGGGGTGATGGATTTCGAGGGTTGAGGCCGTGAGGGCGTTTGTTGAACATTGACGGGTCCCCCACGGCCTGGGGTCTGCGCGGGGATGGAGCTGGGTTTCGTGCGGGCTGCCGGGGGCGTCCCGGCGACAGTTTGGCGGAGGGTCATGGAGGGTTTGGGAGAAGCCTTCGCAGGCTCTGCAGCAGGACTATCTAGCCCACTCGCTATAGGAGCAGGTTTGCCTGGGGTGGACATTTTCCACGGGTTCTCAGGCGCCTCTTTTGCCTTTTGCTGAGCAGCAAGCATCTCCTGCATCTGCTGCTGCTGGATCTTCTTGCGCTCCTTCTGCGACATCTTCGGCGCAGGGTTACTGGTACTCTCTCGACGAGCAGACATGCCTAGGCTGAGATTCGAGATCCGGTTGCCCGAGGTTTCATTCATAATATCCTTGAGATTCTTCTTTGACGTCGAAATCGCCGATGCGCTCCATGGGGTCTGGGTGCTCGAGCTTGGAGGTGAAGAGAATAGATCTTGTTTCCTATGGCGTGCTGCGGCGCGGGATGCGGAGGGTGATTCTGAGAGAGCTGGATCCAACGGCGAGGCCATATGGACATCTAAATAGCTGGGATCTCCGAGGGAGCGCCCATCATATGGACTAGCTCGGAGAGCTGGTGAGTCGATGGATAGCGGTGTATCCGCTGCGGCGACATGTTTAGCATCACGAATTGCTATCTTGCCTTTCCCAGGGTCGGTGAGGGACAGCGAAATCTCGTCGTCCATCTGGAACATCAAATCGGTAGTCGACTGTGTGGACTTGAGTAGCGGACTGCGAGAGGCGGACAGCGCTCCATCCTGGGCTGGGCCCGGTTTGAACTTTGAAAGCGAAGGGGACGGAGCTGCCTTCTCGTTGCTTGTTGCACGAGGCTTTCCTTCAGAGCTGTCAATACGATTCAGGTGCGGTCTCAGCCTCATGAAATCGATCTTCCGCCTCCTGTCACCTTCTATGGCAGATGCAAGCTCCGGATATTTCTCAAAAATAAAATCCTCGGAATTGCGCCCTCTTGACACAGGCAAACTGGTCAACTGATTATCACGACAGACAAAATCAAGGGTTTCGAGCAAGGACTCATCGAGATCTGCCAATAATCTGCCAATTGTAAGCATTCCTGCCAGTTGTATCCATGGCATGGGCGAAGATAAAGCTTACCTGTTTGCCAGTAGATCCTCGAGATTGAGGCAGATATATTCTAGAGCCGCATCCCTAAACTCTTTCACGGAGCATGGCGTGACCACATTGAGCAAGTGGCAGACATTGCGGGTATGCACTATTTATCATACATCAGTACCTCACTCCGAGCGGCGCAACCGATCATGAAGCTTACCGAACTTTCCAAGCATTTGTTGACAGATCTGAGCCAATCGGTCAATCATCAGCTCATTCGCTACAAATGCAACGTCGATTAATATGTCAACGAACTCGTCCAAATCCTTGGACTTGACATCGTCGAAAAGCTCCTCCTCGGTGTCGGCATATAGGTACCGAAGTACAAAGTCGAACACATATTGCTCGATATGTTTGAGATCAACATGAATAATGGCGTCTGCATGAGCACGGCGCGATGAGAGCCATCTACCACCAGAGCGACCGAAGAATAATGCACTGAAGAAGGGGCACCTCTGACACAGGACATGGCTATGAGCCTTGACCTCACCCCCTTTCAAGTCGATGATCACATCTCCACTGTCGAAGAAAGCAGGATCACGAATGGCACGCTCCATGTCATGCCGCAGAGCCTTTGTTGGTTCGATCATCAACCTGGAAGCTCGTTCCAGAGTTGGTAGATTGAGATGAGTGGCGACACGCATCACTTCGCTCCGGACCTGGCGATATTGAAAAGACTTCTCTGATGACTGTCTAGCCTGGTGGTGCCAGACATCCAATATCTCATCTGTGTACAAAAACAAAGCTAAATTCAGAATGGTGAAGATGTCCAAGGATTGAAAGGTAAGTTGCAAATGGCCCTCATTGTCACGCTCAATCGATAAGATATCAAGTGAAGAAGGCCGATCTGTATGCCGGAAGCTATGAAGGATCTCACGAAGGACCGAACTCCGTCCAGTCAAGATGAATTCGTGAACAGGAATTCGTATGTCCGAAGATGTTGTCTTGATCCAGACGACCCCGGGAAATACTTGGGCTTGCGAAGATTCGAAGTAAGGCTCGATTTCCGAGGCTTCCAATATCGCTTTCTTGATAAGGAAGGCTGGGGTTGAGTCTTGGCTATCGTCTCCGACCACATCCACCGAGCTGACTGTGTCTCTAAATGAGCTGAAAGGAGACAAGGGGAGGTAGTCCACCCATAAGGTCGGCTGAGAAACAACAATCTGCTCCTGAGTTACCTCACAGTCGCGCTGTACGGCTGCAAAGGCCCCATAAGCATTGCTGGAAACGCCGATCACTCGAGACAACCCGGGTATCCTAGCAAATTTGTAGTCCTTGGCCGAGTCTTTTGACTTCCTGCGCTTCTCTTTGCTCCAAGCAGAACCGGACACGGTACAAATAATGACCGACCCATCCTGCCCAACGTCGAAATCCCTTGCTGCCATGTGAGATCTTTTCACAGACCAGATCCTACTCGGTGCCGACATGGAGTTCCGAGGTTTGAAAGGATTTGTCGTCGATGTTGACGTTGAGGGGACCTCTGTCTTGTTGACTTGCACTGTGTATACCTCTCCGAAACTTGACAGAGCGCAGATGGTATTGCCAGCGGACTTGACTTTGACCACTTGGTTGACAGAGGATCCATATCTCGTGGCCATGAAACTATCCTTGATAAACCTGGAACTGACATCTAGCGGGAATGATAGTTTCGAGTAACCATACTGGGAAAACACCCATACTTCATGGTTCTGAAGAAGAACCGATGTTGCCTGATCGATCGCGGATACAATCTGAATGGGAGCACTGAACAAAGATGCTCCTACGCGTCGAGGAACTATCTGCATTTCAAGTGATCGAGCATCGGAGTCGATCAGTCCCAGTTGTCCTTCGTTCTTGCCGAAAGTGTAAAGACCGGAATTGCTGAAGACAACGGAGTGAACTGCTGATGCAGCCGCCCCGATAATTAGCTCCTTCTTGAAAGGATTAAAAATTTGTCGGGGTTGTTTTTGCAGGGGCACATCGTCCTGATTGTTGGACCTTGGCAAGCTGTATCCCAACTGACCGTACTTGTTGCTTCCCCAGCTGAAGATTTCCCCATTTTCAGTGATTGCAAGAGTGTGGTCCTGGCCTAGGGCCACGGAGACCACCTTCTTATTGGCAAGGCCTCCGCCCTCGATGCAAACGAAAGTGAAACGTGTGGTTTCGTCCCCAGTGCCTAGTCGTCCACCGGGGCCAAAGCCACACAAGAAAAGGTTCGACTCGGGATCGGTGGTAAGGATAGCCGTATGAAGCTTAGACATGACCACATCTTGGATCTTGATATGTTTGTTTTTCACAATTGCAGGAAGATCATTGGCACTTGCATTGTCTGAGTCCTGTTGAGCATCGGCCTTGCCAGCCTCCAATCGCTGTTCCTGAAATTCACGGAAAAGTCGTTCCAGAAGATGCTCTGGTCTCTTGAGGGTAATACGCTCTGGAAACTGACGATCATCCTGATCTCCAACACCAAGATTCAGGTTCTTGTTACTGCCGAATGTAAAGACCTCGTCGCCATTTAGATTGGTGCTTGGCTTCAAGACACCCCTGCTAAAGCGGCTGTCGTGGTCAGGATCATCGTCCTCCGATGAAATTTCAGAGGTGAGATCGTTATGCTCAACCTCCGCAAACAATTTTCCGGATGTGAGAGAATCAGAGCTTCGTTTAATGTCTCGCGCCGCTATCGTGGCTGCGTACACATCAAACGGGCTGTATCCCTCTCGATCCTTGATTCGAATCAAACTTCCAACTGGGAGCCCGGAGTTGCCCGCTTTGCTGAAGTCCGTGGCGTCGCGCATGTCCCGGATCATCAGGGCCTGTGCGATTGTAGCGTTTCCCGCATAGAGGGCTCGATGCAAGGCCGTCCAGCCGCTCTCCCAGTCTTGCGCATAAATGTCCAGGAAAGAAACCTGGAGCAAGGCAACGGCAAAGTCTATCGCTGTGGGTTTTGTCGATGATGCCACAAGGTGTAGAAGTGTGCGCCCGTATTTGTCCCTCACGTTCAGTTCTTCCCTGGACAGGGTCTTACCAGTGCGTAGACTGACCCCACGCTCAGGAATCGGAGTCCCGGGAGAAGTCCCACTCAGCTTCTTGCTTCTGGTTGAAACCCCCGGCGAAGATGTCAGTCCTAACCCAGGGCTCCCAGCCTTCAAGCTGCCTCCATTCCCTGCCGTTCCAGTGGCAGTTGCCAGGAAGCGCTGGAAGCTCTCGACATCATCGTAGAGAAAGAACCCCCAAAGCTTGCTACTCATGTGCCCAGAATTTGTGTCAGAAACTCTTATCAACGCAGGACCAGAACGTCGCCGTGACCGCGGAGGGTTGGCGGGCGCACTGGCAGAAAGACCGCGGGTGACAAGAGTATTCTAACGGGACAGAAGGAAAAGTCGACCGCGGTCAACTCTTGGCCGAATTGTTCGCTAAGCGGTTTGATCGACGGTGACAAGCGCGATAGACGGGAAAAGTCGAAGAGAGTGCGAGCGGGTGCGGATTGAAGGCCTGGCGGAAGCGAGCGTGTCGCGAGTGAGAGAAGTTGTGGTGGCGAAGGGTAAAGCTAGCAGTACACGATAAGTCCAGAACTCGACCGGTGGAGGTGGGGGGGCCGGAGGGAAAAGGGACGACACGTCGACGACTTTGAGACTGGTACGCGACCGTGTTGAGGATACAGAAAGAAGAGTTGCAAGTGGTATAAGGCGGCGGTTGGGAGGGCAGGTTCGAAAAGTGGGAGAGAGAAGAGGGGGATGGAATCTGACTGGAGTGCAGGTGGGAGTAATGGCAGTAATAATCATGGATCATTGATTGATGGCTTTCGACCCGTGGATAAGACCGTCCGGGCGGTGGCCAATCGGGGATTGTACTCCCCTCCATGCCCCCAGACGAGAGGCTGACGACGAACCTTTCTTTCTCCTTCTTCTCCTTCTTCTTCTTCTCCTTCTCAGTACTGGCTCTTCTTTTCGTTAGGACTCTCTAGGGCTCTCTAGCTTCCTAGAGGTTCCGTGCTCAGCTCAGATGATTTACCTCGGGATATATGCTCCCCGCATCGCGGGGTATCCGGCTTGAGAAAGAGCATGTCCACCGTTTAGTGACTTATAGTATGGAGTAAGCGCATCTGATCAACAGGGGCAGCAAATCTCGTCCCGATCGCTAGTTTCGCATAGCTTCAGGATATGACGCAGCAACGTATATCTTGAACTATTGAGGAAGCTCTTTTCATCTCGTTCCTCATCGGAGAGGTGACCGATGGTGTGGCCCCGTTCGGCATTGCCTTGCCTTGCCTTGCCTCGCCTTGGTCTGTCGTTTTGGAAGATGAGTGACTTTAGGTTGACTCCAGGAATATCAAGGACAGTCTCTCATCCGAGGACAAACATGTATTGCGGCTGTGCAGTTTGTAGAGGTACGCTGGGAAGTTCAAGGTTGTGTTAAATAGTCACCAAGTTGGGTCGGTTGGAAGGTAGTCAACGCCCGCAGACTATAAATGAGGCGGAAGACAAAGAATCACCCGATTGTGGCTGATGGTGGTCAAGCCCCAATTGAAACGCATACGCACGTAGTAACTTCCTCCGTACGGAGCACTTCATGGCACAATGCTCTAGGGTCATAGTCTACCATCTAAAAAAATGTTGATTCTGCTCAAGAGGGGATGAAGGTGGTGTCCGAGTCATAGATCGGGGGTTGCAAGATTAGCAGACACCTAGAATCATCGACCTAAGCCTCCATCCATTATCAACCAGTGGATTACATTATACAGGTTCACACGGTTAAAATTACTTCAAAGGGGCTTGTTATCTTGTCAGTCAAGAGGTCGCGAGTACCTACTTCAATTTTACTCGCCTACTTTATCATACTTCCAAAAAACTGCAGAGTTATGCTACGTGCGCAATGCAGCTGTGATCAGCTCAGCACGAAAAGGTGGATTTGTGTGGTGGAAGCGACCAAAAGGCCAAGGATGCTTGACTGGCCATCATTAGCGAAAAGGAAACAGGACAAAGGTACGAACGAAGCACGGAGTCAGCCAGCTTCACATTTCATGCATACAGCTGCATCACCAACTGGCCCCAAACAAACTGGACCAAGTCGGTGGTCGTATGTCGACCGAGCGAGCTCTCGACCTTCGGGCTCGGTCGCTGGTACTTAATCCTGGTCGCGGGTCTGATCCATAGTATATAACTACTAGCCCTGAGTAGACTCATGGGTAGCTACCTATCCACGCTCCAATCCAGAGTCATCATCGAAGAGTCTAGGTTGTCTTAGAAGCCTTAGCCAGCCGCCTCTGCAGCAGAATCCGCAGTTCCGGTGCATTGTGCCGGTAGTGCGTTGTACAGTGTGAGTCCTGGGATTGGCTCTTGTTGCTGGGGAGAAGCTCATGAGAGTTCCCCCCTAAGGTATCGCTAAGGCACTGTGCCTTGTAGACCGGGCAACTAGCATCTGATCTCCACCTAACCAGCAGGCCGTTGCAGGTGAGGCAGCCAGTCCCAGGAACTTGGGGAAGTGGTCCATGCTGGCGGGTGCTCCAACAGGGGATGATGGGAGCCGCCCCATTCCTCTCCCCATGTTGCAGGTAGATTAGCACATTTGGTTGGAAGAGAAATTCGCCGCTGACCGGAGGATTTCTCTTAGGGGGTGAGGAGGGAGAGATGAGATGTGAAGGTTGTTGGTAGAAGAACTGAAAGAATACCAGCTGCAAACCACAAATCCACAGGCCGATCGATGTCGCAAGCAGCTCAGAACAGCAAAAGAGCATGTTGTCATGGGCGGTGATTATCATGCAAGTTGATTGATCGCCCCAAGCGCACGCCCGCAGTACCCGACGAGCCCAGATCCGGACTAGAGCCTGTTTTGTTTCCATTGACCCTGTTCATTTTCAAGATGAATGCATACTGGTACCGAGTATGTGTCGAATCTACGAGTGCTCACATAGTTACTGTACATCCATATGTAATTATATGTAGCAAGTAAGATGAAGAAGGTATGGAAGTGACAGCCACCTGACGGAGCAGATAAATGATCATCATGCCGATTGTGGTCAGGAATCTATACTTAGGTAACTATTGTACAGTCCAGTCTATCAAGCCATGAAGTCATGAGGAGGATTTCCTTATCAGTGCCGATTACCGTCCATGACGGCTCCACGGAGCTGTTCGATCAAAGACAGGCCTGCTGAAACAAACCTTCCCTGTCTGGTATGCCTATGTATCGTCATGCTCTTGACCGCCTTCCAATTTACTGAGACCTTTTTAGTTGCAGTGTCGTGTGGGTGCAAAGAGGTTTGCCAAGTGGAAGCAAACTAGTGCCAAAAGGAAACAGAGAACGAGATTGAAAAGCAAGAGAGCTTAGTACCTATTAGTTATCTATATCCCTTGCGGACTTCTTTCTCTAGAGCCTCTATGAAAGGGCAGTGGTGGCACCCGTCATCAGCCTGACTGACCGCTTGCACTTGCACTTGCACTTGACCCTCGAGTCACCGGGCGTGCGTCACAGACCACTTGGTTTCCGTACGGTACAGTACAGCAGTTCGCCCTCTCATCATCCATTGCTCCTCCGCAGCCCGGGTTCCGTCTGGCTCTCCCTCCCTCTCCCTCTCTAAGTTACTACTAGGTTAGTTAACTTATCTTCCTACTGCCATTGACATTACCGCCATCCTTTCCCATCTTTTCTCCCTTTCTCAACTTTCTTGCTCTTTCCCCCATCCCCCTGGCTGCATTTTTGAACCAGAACCTCCTCTACATTGTGAAGCAGGATGGATTCTTGAATGCTTCATTTCCCTCAACGTGAGGACGCCGTGCACATCCCCTCTCCCTTTCTCCGCCCAAGTCGGTCGTTAATGCGGAGAAGCCTCCCAAGGTTGTCTAGGCCCCATGCTCCGAATGCTCTTCAGCATCTTGTTGCCTGAGCACAGCAAACCATGAACCCGATCCTCTCTCTCACATCTTCCATTCTGTGCCTGTTACCTAGCGCCTAACTCGCCCCCCCTACCGGTTTCATTGTTGTTTGTTATCTTATACGACTTCTTTTTGGCAGCTTGGTCCGTTAGCATGGCTATCCGCAGCGCAACTGGTACCTTTCTATTTCCTTGATCCAACCAGATCTGCTCCACGGTCCTTTTGGATTCTGTGTCTATATTCAACTACTTGCTCTTTATATGATTCTCAACTTCACAACAAAACATCATGCACCAACATCCTCGATCACCGGCCCCTCCGCCACCCGCATCTGCAACCAGGTCGAGTCGCTCGGAGGACAATCGAGAGCAGGATACTCGTCCAACTTCCCCAACCTTCGATCCTAGAACATCAAGCAGAGGATTAGGAATAGAGACGGGCCCTGAGTCGCCAGAGCAGAGCCAAGCTCGACGGCCCTCAAAAGAAGCCATAGCTAAACTCAACCAAATAATATCAGTAGGGCTTCCTTTAACGTGCTTGATCTGGTCTCGTTCTTTTTCTTTTTCTGCTGGTGCTTTGCTGATACAAGTATTACTCTAGAACTACCATACCAAAGCCGCTCTAATAATCCTTCATTCCCGCGTTGAGCTCCCTCCATCCTTCAACAAAGGCTCCGATACTCCTAGGGTTAACCGCTGGGTACGTTGCTCTGATACCGCCCCGTCTGTCTTCAACTCTCGAGACCGCCCGGAATAGATCTGACATGCTGATCACAACTAACACACTCTGTAGTTCAACGTTGAGCTAGAAGATACCGACGTGCTGCGAGAACAACTACGAACCTGGAGAACATGTGATGCGAGTGAGAACCGGCCTCCGCCGCTGATTATCGAGACATACCTAGACACTAAAGGGCTCACCAACAACCAAAGCCTCGTTGCCTTGGATGAACATGGGAAACGATTTGATGTTCTGGAGTCTCTGTCCTCGTCTCCAGAAAGGCGATCTACCGCGCCCCTCTCGGCTGGGTCTGACGATGTGATTCTGGAGCGGTGGAAGGTGGAACTCGGAGGCATGTCTGATAAACTACCGACGGATCTTGGTTCTATTCTGCCTACGATCTACAAAAAGAGCATCGTCCTGTTCAGGTCCTTGTTCACATATTCTAAATTCTTGCCTGCCTGGAAGTTTGCGAAACGCACCGGCAGACTTCGAGCACACCCGGCCTTGCGGATCAATTACCGTATTTCGGCGGGGAATTTCGATGCAGGGAGCTCGAAGCCAGATCGGTTGACGATGCCACTGTTTGAAAGCAGCGGTAAAGTTGTGGAGACGTACACCTTTGGGGTGACGGATTCACCTGCTGGTCCATTCTCTGTCGAGGTCACATATCGAACGAGCTGCGAATTCCGTGTAGATGATTCTGAAGCCCTTCTTAGTTCGCGTTTCATGGGTGCCGATGATGAAGGCTTTCGTCCCTCACTTCCAAGTCGAGATTCGCATATGAAAGTCGCCAATCCGGAAGTAGGGTCAGTACCCCTTGAGAAACGGACTGTCGAAGATCCAGACTTTGGGCGTGCTTATGGCAGCCTCTCAACCTTCCATAATGTCGGGCCTACCACTAGCGCCAGTCCTATATCAGCCCTACGTGCTGCACAGCAGGCTGGCGCCACGTCTCCCTCACCACCCGCATCATCGTCTCGGAAGCCTCTTGCTATGAACAAAGCAAGTCCTATAGGCCGTGCAGCTGTTCTCGCCAATGAAGGTAGCCCGGGCGTCGTTAGGCGGCCTTCCATCTCTTTCCAGCCTTTCAAAGCTCCGCCATTGTCTGCCTCTCCCTCACTTGTTGATCCCCCGCTTGTGGCTTCTCCGCGGTCGACAGCGGCGCCTCGTATACCTATTTCTGAAGCCAAACCCGTGCCTCCCCCGTCTACGACAAGCTCTACCCGAAAGTCATTGCCTGGCACCTCCGAGCAGACTGTTGCTCCTTCGAGCTCTGCATCGCCGCGACCTGCTTCTATCGCAAGATATAGCAGCGCTTTCTCGCATCGTCGTGCAAGGCCTTCTTCCGGTAACATCACCAAGCCTGAAGATGATACCTCAAGCGGGAGAGCTAGTGCCACCTCATCAAGCGCTCAACCTGGCTCTGGTTTATTTGCGGAAGCAACCGGGACAAGTGCCGATTCACTCCACGCTGACGATGAGAATATATCGGATTTTCTAAAGTCCCTGGATATGCACAAAGATTTGCTGAGCAACTCGAAATCGACTGCTCGTGACGATGAAGGACGCCGAACAACGGCCCCATCTGCTGCGTTGAGTCGCTTTCAACGCATGAAGGACTCCAATGCTGCTCTGTCGGATTCCATTACCTCCTCATTGATGCTTCATCGCTCGTCCATCTCATCAAGCAGGCAGATGTCTAGTGTTCCGCCAATGGTGGCTGGCACTTCAATTTCTACGGCTTCCTCACCGGGAAAGCCTATTTCCCCCCACACCCCCCACACCCCCGCTATACCCTCGCGCTTGAGCTCGAACAGTATTGTTGACTATAATGATCCTGGGAACAACGATCAACGAGAGTCACATGTCGACCACAGCTCGCCCCTCGATGAGAACGTCAATGAAGGAACGGCCATGGTCAACCCATCGAACGTAAATGCAATCGATATTCCTACGTCACCCACGTCACTCTTTCCACCCACGTATCGTCGGCCAAGCTCTGCTGCTCACCGTCGACGGACAATTACAACAGATGATGAGGAAATTTTCCCCTTCAACCTTCGCAGCATAAGTTTGGGAGCTGAGGACAGGTCCAACAGCAGCCTCAGTGCCATGCAACGTCAGCATGATTACGAAAGCGATAAGGCCAGTTCGAATCAGACGCATAGAGTGCAGCAGGCCCCGCCCGGAACTGAGGATCCATCCTTGGCACCTAGCACTGCAACACGCACGATGGATACCCATCGAGGTGCAGCCGCGTCGGGCCCGTCAGCAGTCACGTCGGGTCACCATGTGTATCAGCCGCGTTTTAGTCTTTCCCGTGGACGAGGCCTCTCCGGCCCTCAGTCTCTCAGCTCCGGGTCAGGTAGCCTTGCACGTGGCTCAACGATTCCTTCATATCTCACCGAGCGCGATCACGATCGTGACGGCAACGCCAGTGGGAGCAACAGCGGTACCTCAATGATTGAGGGTCGACGACCCAGTACCGGCCGCAACAATCCTCCGCAATCGCAAGTTGAGGAGGATGAACCGTTACTGTTTGCGATGAGTGATTTCGGGGCCTCTCGCCGAAGCTTTGAGGAAGGCAGGCAAGGCAATCATAGCGCTGACCCCACTGGTAATTCTGGCGGATCGAGACGAGGCGGCGGCAGGCGAGGCGGGGGTCTTTCTGGCTTCCCTGTCTGGCCATGAAAGGACTACAATCAACCTCTCAAACCCACACTATAACTTTGATTATCTTCTCAGTTGCTTTCTGCGCCTTGGATGTTTGATTTTGACCGCTTTCTCAACCATTTCACATACCACCTCCAATTTCCTTCTATTCACCCACACATTGTTCACATCTTTGGTATTGTTTTGATGCTCATGTTTTTTCCATTTTTATCTCAAGGCGGCTGGTAAGTTTATAGACTGGATCTCCAAGCACTTCCGCAATGTGCGTCTGGATCGGCGAATAAGGTTGACTTGATGTCCCGAATTTCTTGTTTCTTGGGTTTCAAAGCATGTTTGTTATACTACCGTTCGACTTCCCCCTTTGCATTCTGGCGTGGAAACAGCGTCCTTCGTATCTTTTTTCCTCCGTTCTGTTTTTTTCTTTTTGGATTATCCCTCTTGTATCGAATTTTCGAGCGTCATACAGTTAATATTCTTAGGGGCATTGATCTGTCCTTTCTGATCTGACTCTTTTATCTTATCTCTATCTATTTATATTGCTACAATTCTCACTTCTCCTCAATTCGCCATGTTTGTGTAGATCCTCGACCTTGCGTTACTGGGACGAAATCCTGTTCCGACGTAGTGACAACGGGACTTAGAGGCGGACTGTAATAAGCTTGTGGGGTGGTACTAGTTGAGATACAAGCCTTTGGACATAATACACCAGCTTCTGAGAGCCCTCTTAGTCTACGGCCAAGTGAAGATTCTTGAAATATGCATTAACCTAACCGCCGGGGTATGAATCTATGAAATGAGAAAAAAAAAGGAGAAAAAAAAAGGAGAAAAAAAAAGGAGAAAAAAAAAAAGGAAACTTTTTCCAATGCCTTGCGGGTTTTAGAGAAAGGCAAACGAATGCGCCACCAATTCCTTTGCTGTGCCAATGTTCAAACTTTTTAGGTATGGTACACGTATCTGATTGAAGACAGTTTGACTCAAGATTGGAGATAATGATGTAGTGACTCATTTCCAGCATCCGAACAGCCTGGGCTGGGCTGCTGAAGCCTAGACTAGAGCCCGGGCTATCGTGCACTTTCAGAACTGGTTAGCCTCCCGTTTGGCTGAGCAACGAGAGGATGTGATTTGCCTGTGCTGTACTGAGCCTTGTGATAAGTAGGAGGTAGGTGTGAGGTCGATGGTAGGAAGGTGGGCGGGGCTAGGGAAGATCATGGATGGTAAGTTAAGAGGAGGGGGCGGAAATCCTCATGGTGGGGTATAAGGGTGGTAGTATAGTTGACATGATCGGGGTTGATGTGGCGGATCTTGTCATGTGACATGCGCCAGGACCCCCTCGTGCGTAAATGTTGTGAGTTGCAGCTGGACAAGGGAAGGGAGGGGATGGGAGGGGTCCAGTCAGCCAGCTTATTCCGCACGATGACGACAAGGCTGTTGCGGGAAGCAGCTGGGGCTAGAAGCTGCGGGCATGGATTGACGCAGTATGTAGGATGACAGACCACCACCACCACCACCACCACCACCACCACCACGACTACCACGACTACCACGACTACCAGCGGTAGCAGGAGCAGGAGCAGCAGTGGGTGATCGGCCGATCTGGCCAGGCCCATGGGACTCGATGGGCCGGAAAAGATGGGATTACATCTTCCGGAAGGTGTTACCGGAAGCGCTGCGACGCTCCTTGGCCCGGAAATTGTGGGAGGATGTGGACTGTTGCTCGGGTCGGTTGAAACTCTTCTTCGCTTGCTGTCTGCCAGCGCCGGGAGTGAAGGTGACTTCACGCTCGCCGACCACCCCGCCCCGACGAGAGGGCTTATCCCTGGTGCGCATGTTCTGCGCGCGCGAGCCGAAGGAACGGTCACGGGTCGAGCTGACGTTAGTCGAGGAAGAGATCTCCATGCGGGGCGCTTCCTGGTTGCGGCCCTGCTTGTTGCGGCGGTAGGAGGCGGTGGAGATCTTGTTGGAAGCGGCGGGCTTGGACTTGTATTGTCCGCCATCACTTTCCGAATCGGAGCTGTCCGAACTGCCACGGACGTCGTCGACCATCTCCTGTTCCACGGCGGTGAGGCCTCTTTCCTTGCGGGGAGGCGCCTCGACCGCGGTGCTGGGGTTGAGAAGCTGGAATTCGCGCGATGTCTCGTCGATGGCGAAGTCCTCGTCCTCGAAGAGCTTGGCGAAACGGGAATCGCCCAGAGGGTTCTTGTCGGCTTCTTCGGTGGTGGTGGCGGCGGCGGTAGGAGGAGCATCAACCATGTCATCGTCGCCGCCCCTCTTGAGGACACGCTGCGCCCTCTTGCGCTCATTCTTCTCCTCGATGCTGAGCAGCTTCTCGGCAAGTCTCTGGTTGACCTTGACGGCGGCCTTCTTCTTGCCACGGATACGGCTTTCACGTTCCTTCTCGATCTTCTCCCTAACACGCTTGGCACGCTCTTCTTCCCACATGTAGGGGTTGGTGATAAGCCTGGCCTCTTCGTAGAGCTGTTGAGCCACAAAGTAACCGTGCATGTAAGGCCGCAGAAGGCTGGTGCGGCCAATGAGGTGATCCAGGTTGAGAGTCTTGAGTTGAGGAACGGTCAAGAACTTATAGTTGTCGTAAACAGAGCCCGCCTGGCTGGGGTTGAATGCGTTGGGGTCGTTGGGGTCTTCCGCCATTTCTTCAACAAGGTTGTCGAGGAACGAACACCAGCGAGGCGATGGTCCAAGCTGGGGAATCAAGAACGAATGCTGCAAAGGCCCTTCGTTGGCCGTGAGAAGCATTCCACTATCCTTGCACCAAGCAACCGAGTTGATGTCCACAGCAGGCTCAACAGATGTCCATGGGCTTCCATCACGGGGATCCCAGATCTTAATAATCTTCTTGTCCGCCGAGAGAATCTTGGGTTCCAATGTCTGTTCGCGGGAGGCGGTGGAAGGCTGGAGGAACTTCAATGTGTGAATGGGGAAGCCATATCCCTGGTCCTTCTTCAACATGGGTCGGGACATGCGCAGATCATAGAGGAAGATGAGTCCGTTCGAAGAACCCGTACCGAGCGTTAGACCAGATCTGTGGAATTCCAGCGCTGTGATTTCTTGTCGAGACTCATCGGGACCGTGCGCGGGCGATACCAGAGTGCCGATCCTGCTTCTCGCCCTAGGATCGAAGAATTCGACAGTCCCGTTTGAGGTACCGAAGGCAAGAAGATTGTGACTTTCCTCGGCGATTGCTCCTGTATTGACAGCGCCCGTATTAATTCCACCCTGCAATGTACCTCCACCAGCAGACGTAAAGTCATCGCCACCCACATCAACTTCGAAGCTTCGCATGTATCGTCCCATTTCCAGGTTCAATCGAAAAACTTCTCCCATGCCGTCGCTGTTGACGCCAACCGCTGGCACCAAAGCTTCTGTTGACTGTCTATCGTATACCAAGTCACGTCCGTATCTGGGAAGTCTCGTCTTGTGGTGCATGCCCGAGGGAGTGTGAAATTCGAGGGAGCGGTCGGACTGGAGGTGGAGGGACTTGGAGTAGTCCGACGAGAGTAGAAGGAAGGTAGTGTTTTCAACATCCGTATGACGCGCGTCTGCCAAATGGAATCAGCAAAGAAAAGACTTCCAAGTAGAGATTCTCATCAAAGACTTACAACTCAGGGACAGAGCTTGTAACGAGTGAACGTGCATCTGCGGCTTGTACGTTCCTGCGGGGATGTGGGTTAGTTGATTGTTCGGAGCAGTCGTTGCCTGGGCAAGCGCATACCTGTGCTCATAACCCAATCTCCATCTTCACTAACGCGAATGCATCGACTGGCTTCCTCGAAGCCGAAGTCCTAGTGGAAGGATTAGAAACTGATAAGAGCCGAACATGGATGGTGGTCGGGTCCTGACCTGCAATAATTCAACTCTGTTCGCCCACTCCGGATCATTCTTCAAACTCCTCTTTCTCCGCCTAGCAAGCCATTCTGGGAGCTGTAATCATATACCATCAGCATCAATCTTGCTGTTTTTGCTGGAATGCTATCAAGTTCTTACCTCGCGGGCAGTATTGGAGCCCGAGATCGCTGCAGGACCGTCAGTGTCTCATTCGGAAATTTATGATCTGTTAAGCTCACTGTAGACCGGAACCTCCGACTGATTGGAGAGCTTCATGGCGAGGTGAGAGCGTTGAAAATCGCAGCGCAGCGCCAGTCAAAGTCGATAAGGGACTTATTTTTTTTTTTTCGGGCAAAAAAAGTTGCCGCGATCCAGAATATTACGGTAGTTATCGATAGCTGATGGAGGTGAGCACGTGATGCCGCGGAAAGCCATTCTTTCTGATTGGCTGGGGCGGGCCGAACCAAGCTCCGTTGCTGAGTGGAAACTGGAACTGAATTGGTGAAAGACTGAATGGGCGAAATGGAAGGGCCCCATCGGAACGTCTGGGGGAAATCAGCGGCCATTTCGCCTCTTCGGGACTGCTGATATCGTACCTAATCCACCCATCCATCCATTTAACCATCTCCTCTTCTTAGCTCTTGTATCTCTTCTTCTGCTGCTTCATGGCGCGTGGTATTCTTTGACAGAATACATCAGTATCCTATATATACATACGCCCTTACCCCCTTACTCCGGCACTACCTCGATCGCGAACCCTTAAACTTCCAAAGAGCGATGGCTTCAGGAAGCTGATCTGTTTACTGACTGCTAAAAGTTCCATGGTATCGCACTGAGATATGACCATTTGGGAATGCGCTCCTGGAAATGAATTCTATTTCGCCAGTGGAAGCGTTCCTGGCTAGCTAAAAAAAAAAAAAACATTCGCCAGTATTTCCAAAGGGGCTTTTTAATATAACCATGGACTTTCCAGGCGGGTCCGTCACCAACATACGCGTCATTGTAAGTCATTTGCCCGCAAGCACCTTTAGCATCCATTTAATCTGATCTCTAGGATGGATTCTCGCAAATATATTGGAGAATTTATACCGAGGAGCCTGGTATAACCAATATACCAGGCGAATCTCCTGCAAATGGCTATACCATTTTGAAACATCTCAGCCGCCTCAAAGATCTTGAGCTCAGGCTGAGGAATCTGGATTGCTTGGTTTCAAGCTATCCTCGCAGACTCTGTCTCTGGACGTTCTCATCTACTCCTGGCTTCGAGGCCCTGGCCTCTGTGGCAGCAAGTCGGGGTAAAGATGACACGGGCAGGCTTCTCGTCGGCTCTACTACGTTGAAAGGTGCGTGATCTCTTGGAGCGCAAAGCTAGTCTTTTCGCTGCAGTGAGTGCTGATCCATAGCCTCACAGTGTCCTCTTCTGGTAGTGTTTCCTCGTCAGATTTGGTCAAGAATCTGTCAGCGGAGCCTCAACATGCGACAGGCGCAGCCGGGCCGCAACGACCCAGTGCGCCTACACCGTTCGTCACGATATACGCTTCTTTCATTTCAGCTCTGATGGGAACGTTAAGTCTTCAATTGATACAGCAAATCGATGCAGTTCCGCTTGGGTCACGGACACTGCTCACGTTAGACGAACGAGGTCTCCACGAGACCGTCGGCTACAGTGCTGATAGCCTCGCTTTCGCTCCAGCGCTGACTACGCTCCAAGTTCAACTGATATCTGCTGGGAAACTAACTGTGGCTTTGCAAACCGTACCACAACCTGGTCTGCTGAGATTGTGCAACCCTGAAGATTCTCCAGAAAGCCATGACATTCCTCCTGGCACAGATCTCTGGCTTTCTCCAAGCGGATCGATTGCCAGACTAGTCACGACAAAACCATCTCAGAGGGTGGGTTCTTCTCCGTACCCTTACAGCGCCGGGGGCGTGGGGTCTGATAAGTCGAACCCGGTGAATCGCAAACAGTGGATGGCCAATGTGCTGGGCTGGCTTGCCAATTTTGGTCTTCCAGTGAATGGCATCGGTGAAGATTCATGGGTGGAGGTTGAAGTCTGGGAGCCATTCTACTCTAGGCTGGCTGGGGAGACATGGCGGCCGAACGATGGGGGCTTATCAACGCTTCCTCTCAAGCGAATTCTTTGGCCAGCTATATACTGCTTCAGAAGGACAAAATCAGCATCTTCAGACTCCTATGGTGAAATGGAAAGTGTCTGTGCTGCCATTGATAACCCTCTAGAATTTGCAGAAAAGTGGCACGTATTAGAGAAGCCCAGCCTTAACGAAACGAGCCCTAAGCCTTTATCTATCGTCCAGGAAACAGAGACCAAGGACCAAGATGCACCCACTCCTGATACGGCTGGTCTACCTGAAGGACTGGAAAGCCTTTCTCGGGCTTCACAGTACCCAGACCTACAGACTGCAGGCCTTGTATATCCCACGCCACCAGACGGGGCCACGACAGCAGGGCTCAATCCTACCACAGTCTCCTCAGATACTTTTTCTGAAGACTTGTACAACGGTTCAGCCTTTCCTCAGCAGACCAGGCAAATTTCTTTCGGCCAGCCACACAGCAAGGATCGCTCTGCAATGGATGTGACAATGGGTTTCGGTCCTTCGGCAGGTCTTGCTGTTGGATCCGGACTGTACGATACTAATGATGATGATGATCTGTTTGGTGATATGAACGAGAGAGATTTTGGAGCTAAGGGGATCACGGATGCAGACTTCAGCTTCTTCGATGAGCCGGGTTTTGACCGTATGGACGAAGGAGATCACCCAGATCCCATGCATGAAATGCCGGATTTCGCTGTAACAGAGCAACTTGAAGCACAACCTACACCGGCTGAGCACACCTTTCCCGGCTTTGTGCAAGAAGCCGTCAAAGATCAGAGGTTTGAGCCTGAAGCTGACAAAATGGATGCTGCTACGGAAGCTCAGAGCGAACAACCTCCGCATGAAAAGGATGTCCCTCTGCCATCGCCCCAAGAAGACAATGTCGGCACCATAAGCCCTCCACTGAGTCCGGTTGAGGTCAAGAAATTTCTTTTCCCTGAGCCACAAGCCGAGAGTCATCCATCACCCCAGCAAGGGCAGATGCCGGGGTATTATAAACCCATTCATTTCAAGCAGGGGATTTCCAGCTGGGATCAAAAATACAGTACTGAAGGAAAGTTTTGGTTTAAAATGCGTGGAAAAGACCCTATTGAGAACACCACCACTACGAGCAATGATATCCCAACCATCGGCCTACCTCGCCACACTACAACATCGAAAAGAAGCGCGGGTGTAAACCCATCCGATGAGCATGGCAGTCCGCTGGACGACATATTTCAGGAAGCAACATCAGACTCCGAGTTAAGCGACGCTGCGAGCATTGACGACGTTGAGAGTGAAGCTGAGAGCGATCTTTCACCGGCTACATACCCCACTCGCAAAAGAAAACGCAGTCTTTCCAATTCCGGTACTTCATTGGCGTTGTCCCCAGAAAAGACTTCGATGAACGCGGAGCAAGACGCAGCAACTCAGCGTCCCGAGGATTCCGTCTTCTTGGGAAACTTCCTATCAACCTTTTCCGACTGGTCCTTGACCGGTTACTTCTCACTCTCTCAAAACCGGACATTCCCTGCCCTTCTTCAAAAAGAATTGCAAGTCCAGATTGCCCAAATCCTGGTCGATCAAATCACACAATCTTCTCTCGACCACAAGTATGATGGGACTATTCGTCTCCCAGGCTGTGGGAATGAGGCGCATTACCCGCAAAGCGTTGATGACGAATCATTCATGGGCGGGCTAGAAAGGCTCGATTTGAATAGCTTCGTCTCTCTGCAGGATCCTGTAGCACTTTCGCCTACCACTCAGGCCCGACAATCCTCGCAGCGGAGAGACACAAGCAAGGGCACCATTTCTCGCCTCGGCCCACCACATCTACGCGTCTGCCGCGGCAAAGACTTTCTGGAAACACTACCACCAGCAATCCCATTCTGGGAAACGTTTGGGTTAGGACCGGCCCATGGCCAGAAGGATATACTAGCTTATTGTATCCATCCCCATTCCGCCACAGAAGCTGCGGATACCTTTTTAGACCGTCTGGGCTTGGTATATTCTGGCTGCAATCTTGGTAATCATGATCGGGGGAATGGCTCCAACCTGTTCAGTCGTGGTATGGGCTCATGGGACATCGATTTGTCACACATGCGCTATCCATCTATCATGCAATCCTTGAAGACGATCTGTGAGGACTTAGGTATGTTAGCTCTTTTTCTTTTTGAGGCCCAGCGCTAATTCAGCTGTAGGGACGGCTTTGCAACAGAGTCCGCCCGGCAAGGATAACAATCTGGTTGTCTATATCGTCAACCCCTTTGCTCACGCTGCGGCCTTGGTCGATATTTGTTCGGCCTTCTGGAGTCTGTTCCAAAGATATGTGGCCGATGCTGACAGGCAGCATGCCCGCCAACTCAATGAGCTTGTGTTGCAGATAATTCCCTTCGACTTTCTCATGTCAAATGAATCTTTAGTCGTGCCTCCTCAAGCAGAGTACTTGAACTTAGCCCTCGAGGTCTATAGCCGGTGCCCACCGAAATCGCCTCATTCTAGCTTGGTCGATGGCGCTCCTCCAATGCTTCTTGCAGAACCACTTCCCAAGGCCATCAACTTCAAACTCTCATCTGAGAAGACTTCTCCATTGCAAGAAGGCAGGTGTCTCCACATCGCGTGCTCCAGAAGTCAGGATCAAAGGTGGATGAGTGTGGCCTGGTCAGATAACACCGGCGCTCTGCAGCGAACCATGTCCTATTGTCTCCGCTTTCGCAACTCGTCCGCGGTGAGGAGCATCGCGGAAGTTCGCGCTGAAATCTGGGGAGCAACGAAGGACATAATGGACAGGACCCAGGCGCGCTGGCGGGTTATTGTCGCCAACACAGATCCTGTGGATCAGGAGGAGGTTGACAGTAAGTGTGCCACTGCAAAGAGTTTTCCAATGGTTACTGACAACTTCAGCCTGGACAAGCCTCACAGAACAGTACAGCAAGTCTAGATCAGCAAATCTAGAATTAACGATCTTGAGTGTCGGTACCACGCCCGATCTTACACTTGAGCCTCCGTTCTTGCCCCTGCCCATGAGCGCAGTTAATCCTCTTGCTTCAACCACCCCCATTGCTACGCCGAATCCTAGCATTTCCTCACCCGACCAAATCAGCACTGCGCCCACTCCTCCAAGCGCAGCGAATGTACCTCTGAACGCCCCCACTCCGACAGATACCAATCCTGAGATAGAGTCTGAATCACTCCTCATGGACATATGCGATGAGACGTGGGGCGTTGTTCTGTCCCATCGTCTTAACAGCTCTATGCATCAAACCGAGTATCGACCCGCGCTGGCCAGCGGATACCTGCTTCGCAGGAGAGGCTCTACCGACGGGGACGGGGTGTATACCATGGGTGCTAACATCATCTACACCAGGCGTTCTTCGCCTTCGTATGACGCCGTTCTTCGAGAGATCCTCAGCATGTACCGTGATCTTGCGACTCTAGCTCGGGCCCGGGGCACTCGGGCCGTGCAACAGGGCACACTACCCTGGCACATTGCTACTGTGGTCAAGGCTCAGGCGCTTCTGAGCTATGTTCTCTGATCATTCTTTATGTGTTATATTAGTTCATTATACCATGTCGCGGCTGGTGTGAAGAGACGGCGTATGGTGTTTTATCTACCTGATTAGAATATGATCCCCAGGCAATCTGTATATAACTATGGTGCCTTGCTTTCGTTCATCAAGCAATATGTGGGAACGGTACATCTAACGTAAGCGGGCTGGATCTGCGTTCAAATGACTTTGACTGTTGTCGACTGATTGTCGAGAATATCATTCCATACCTTGGCTAACGAGTTCAGATAGCTCTTAACCACGCATGAGCTGTTCAACACATCTAAAAGCTCTCTGCACAGAGACTATGCATGTAAGTCGATGGTTGTTCGGCACTCGGAATCTGATCCTAGCCCCTAAGTTGCGAACGCGAATGATGGTTTGTGAAGAGCTCCGGCTATAATTCTTTTCACAAAGCACAACAACCGATGTGGATAATCTCCATCAATCCAGTTTTGAAGCCAGCTCGCAACCACCGGACTGCCCCCTACTCCAACTCAAGGATAACATATCTTTCAAAGCCAGTCATGGAAACCTCCTTCTAAGCCAACCCGAGATCTCCTTTCATCCCAAGCACCGGGGATAACTCTTTTCTTTGTGGTTTGAGAAATCCCATGGAGACTGTCTACCAGATACGGAAGACACCGAAGCTCTTCAACAAATTCTTTGACAAGAAAACGAGATGCATCTGTTAGCAGCAGGGTCCGCAGTCCCAGAATAATGCTTTGCGTTCATTATCAAAAGCGATCATTTCTTCTGATCAATCAGCTCTTCCTCCCATCACGACTTTCACCTTATTCACACAAAAAAAACACAAAACACAAACATCATGCCTACTAACAAACAGCGCGTCCAGCCCAAGTCTCGGCGGCGGGCGAAGAGACAGCGACAGGCTCCCTCGACCACCGCTGCGCAGAACGCCAGTCCAACCATGTGGCACGATTACTACAATGTCACCACCTACGATGAAGTGACCCAGGACGGAGCCCACCACGTCTCATGCAAAGCGCAATGCCGCTACTGCTGGATGTTCTGGACCAGCCGCACTTCTTCCCCGTTCGCCATTAGTCTGCAGCTCCATCTGTACTTCTGCCCGGGTCGTAGAAAGCGTGTCGCCGACCAGAAGAAGAAGTGTAAGTTGGGTAAGTGCCCCCCCTGCGGCGATCTCGCCGCAAAAGATGAGACATCGGCCGAGCGGGCTGAAGAGCGGGCTGAAGAATGTCATTACGATGGAGAACAGTGCCACCCACCCGAATTAAGCAAGCTAACAACGGACCAGATGCGCGAGCGGTTCGTGATCGGCACTAAGGGCTTCCGGTTGAAGGCGCAGTGCCGCGACTGCGACCGGAAGGTTTTCAATAAGCGGTATACGCTCTGCAACCATCTGGCTGGGTGCGCGATGCGCCGCAAGTTCTTGCTCTTCCGGGGTGAGAAGGCGGGTCGGTGGGCGAAGTGCCGCGATTGCGGTGAGGTTGTGAAGGCGAATCGGGGGGTGAAGATGGTGCATCTAGTCAAGGAGTGTCCTATTAGGAGCTCTAAGTGAGCTAGATGCTATTTTCAGATTCCTGGTTGCGCTTGTTGAAGTAGAGGTGTTAGACGTATTAAACTGAGTATTTGTTTTGGTTCACCTTAGCATAGGCGGGATAGCCGCATTTGAATGCTAATTAATCTCAATTTTGATAATCCGAGTTTATTGATCATTACACTAGAGCTATGGAAGTAACTTACTTATATTATGTATATTAGTTAGAAGATCGATGGAATCTTATCACCGCCGCGGTGATCGAGTTCTCTACCCAAGACTCCTTTTCTCGTCACAGTTGTGTTCTTCACTGACCGGAATCGCCTGAACAGCAACCTCCACTGATACCTCTTCTACTCTCACCCATACATCAAACTCAGTCCTCCCAGGTAAGAACGAAACCCTGTCTGCGCCGGAGTGCCCGAGGCTCATTAACCCAGCAGCAGAAGCGGACGAGAACCTTCTGCAGCACTTCGACGTCAAGGTCGGCAAAGATGGGACCAAACTCCTCCAGTGTCACCTTTGCAAGCGCCTCATGCGCAATGTCACCTTCTCGTTGAAATGGCATCTCCAACACGTGTGCGAGAGAATAAGAGAGAAAGGCAAAAACCGATCGATGCGCTCCGCCGCGAGGATCACGCCCCGCTCCCACTACGACGACGAAGGTCTGGTCACTCACATCAAACACACCCCAATCGTCTGCCGCCACTGCCACGAAGCTGTGACCGACCGCGCGCAAGCAATGAGGGGCCCATGTGCAGATTTTTCTTCAGGGCAGGACTCAACCGGTAGAAAAAAACGCCTTCGCCGCCGAACTGCGACGAGACTGTTTCGAAATCTCGGCTCCTACTGCTCCATGGAAGACGGGAGGATTATAAGGTCTTTGGGTCTTCCAATATCTAGTAGGTTCTAATTGTTCTCTAAACGGCCCGGACATATCCACCATAGCGGTAATTGATCAACATAAACTCTTTTCATCTTGTCTTATCTACTTGCAGCCTGAATATATAATGTTTACTACAATACCAGGATCTACTCTATCTATGCCCTACGATGTACAATAATCAAACAACCTGTTTTAACTGTACAACTTGCAGTCATGTTTCTTCGACTTGAGAAAGCCCTTTTTCTGTGAATCATGTGGGTCTCATTTTTCTGAAGGTGAGCCATACCCTTGAGCACTTGAGCTTCTTGCGTCTGAAGTAACGAGTCGGACACTATGACCTCTCCTAAGCACAGACTCTTGGGAGCATGGCTGGGAGATTCAGAAATACTTTGGAACTCTCATTTCCAATAAGAAGCATCTTATATCAATAGTAAAAGTATTGGATGATTTTTCCCGACGAAAGAAAAGCATCCATTGTGTATGGTTTCTGGGGGTTGGTTGCTTGCAATTACAAGTTACTAGTAGTATCCAAGTTTGTCACTCTATAACGTTCTATGATACAGAAGTATATATCTAGAGATTGGATGCTGGCAGGGTGCAATAAAAGTGGTCGTACAGCTAGTAGCTGGCCCTCACATTAAACTCCCCTATAATTTCCAACATTTCTACTTTCAATCTGTATCCTTGAGCAGTAGCAGCTAACTACATCGAAGCTATCTTTACTCAGCAACCATGAATCGAGAGTAGCACACGAGACTCCTCACCAGCCATAATATAGTAAGATGGAAGGTAGTCACATGACCGCTTATCTATCTAATCAGCCGCGCGATAACTAGCCCATCCATATCGGCAAAAAAAAAAAAAAACTCAGAAAGCTATCTGAGTCCAACAAGACTAGCGCCAGCGCTGTTCCTTATCATTCGCATTACATTCTTCTTTATTTGCATCCATTAGATCTCCATAGCACCACTGCTCTCTTTCGAGTCTCACAAAATCCTCACCTACGCCACCACGGTACTCACGGTACTCAAATCACCCGGCAAAACCAGCCGAGTCCAGTACCCCGCCATACCGCCACCCGCAGCACAACACAACAACAATCCTCAACCTGAAACCATTTAACCCAGTCCTCGAACCTCCTCAATTCGCGCAAACCCCCAACCCCATACCTACCTCAAACCCATCCAACAACCCACCACCGCCAAAATGTCCACCGAACCCACAACCACCCCGACTCCCCCCGCAGGAACCAATTACCTCGACCTAGGGATCACGCTCGCCCTCCACGACTGGCCGGCGCTGACGCTGGCCGTGCAATCCCTCTGGGGCGGCCCGACCTCGACTGACAAGCGGGACTGGCTGTGCGGCGCGATCTCCGAGATGCTGGCGACGCGGCCAGAGACGGACTCGTACGACCTGGAGGAGGTGCTGGTGCAGGTGATGACGGACGAGTTCGACGTGGACGTGGACGATGGGAGCGCCGCCTCGGTCGCGGACCAGATCATGGAGATGAAGGCGCAGACGGAGCGCGGGGAGTACGACGGCATCCAGCGGATGTGGGAGGTGTATCAGCGGAAGGGGGGCCAGAATCAGGCTGCTGCTGGGATTCAGCGGGCGGCGGGGGCGGGGGATGGGGAGGAGGAGGATAGTGATGATGATGATGAGGATGATGTGGAAGATGGAGCGATGGATGTGGATATGGATGATGCGGGGGCGCCTGCGTTGGTGCGCGCCCCCAGGGAGAAGGTGGAGCCGGAGGTCGATGACGATGGGTTTACGACGGTTGTGTCGAAGAAGCGCCGGTGAGGGCTCTGTAATCTTCTGGGGGTTGAGGTTGTGCTTGATACTTGATGTTCTTCCGAGCTGGATGTATTTCGATTCCCCTTTGTTCTCTTCCTTGATATAAATAAATACACTGCCATGGTTACTATACTATAGTGTACTAAAAGACTTCTTTCGGTCTTTGTGTTGTGTATCTGAAGCAAGTGCTGGGTGGGCATGGTGAGTTTTATGGCGTGATTTTCTAGTCGCTTTATATCGACTCGGCAGGAGCAAAAATGGAATCGAAATTCTCACAAAGAAGAAAAAAATAAAGTTCATCATCATCAACCAACGTGAAGCTTGTCATTGTGTCGAACCCGTGGTCCCGCCCATGCCACCCTCGATCTGTCGAGCCCGACAAACTCTTTTCCTGTTGGCCGCGGTAAGAGAGATGGGGAGCTTATGCAATGGATGCCAATAAACCGATTATTCGCGCATTTACTCGGCAACAACTTCCTCGTTCTCGATAAGCTTGGTAATCATACCGATGGCAATGGTTTGTCCCTGAGAAGATGGGTTAGCGGCGCGCTTGATTTCAGCTTGTCTGGAGAGATCGGCTACTTACCTGGTCACGCAGGGTGAACCGTCCCATCTGCTCCGAGTAGGAGAAAGGTTCACAGCAAACTTGTCCAGCCGTGGAGGTGACCTCTACTCTGGCAATAACAGTCATACCCTTGCTGGCGAAGGCGGGCGCCTTCTTGCTGCGACGACCGGTGCCGGGTTCGAGCTACGAAGATAATCGTTAGCGGAGGAGCGGGCATTTCGACGAGAAAGCGAGCATACCTTGTGCAGAAGAGCGGCGACAGTGACTTCTTCAACAGCCGAGTGCACGTGCATAACGCAGTTGAAACCGGCAGAAAGAATGCCCTTGATCTCGAGCAACTTGATCTTGGCCTCGAAAGAGTGGACAGAGTGGACCAAACGCCTGGGAGAGCACAGCACGAATCCGGGAAGAAGGTCTTCTTCTTCAACACCGCGAAGACGCATGCGGACTTGGTCACCGCAACTGCCAGTGGCGATTTCGTCTTCGGTTTCACCATACAAAGCAGCAACTTCACACTTGGCAAGGCCGGGCACCACCACCATTTGGGAGCCCTTCTTGACGATCTGTAGCATTGTTAGGAAATAGACACGAATAGGAATGGTAAGAAATGCATACACCACTGTCGATCTTGCCTTCAACCATTGTTCCCATATCTCTGTACTTGGCGCTGATAGCCATGGCAAAAGGAGCATTCAGCTTTCTAGGAGGGAGCTCCATGTCGCCGAGGTACTCCAGCAACGAAGGTCCATCATACCAAGGGCACACGTCCTTCGTGACCTATATTGACCAGTTAGAGAAGAAATTTCGTGATATGAATGACTTATACTTACCCGGTCCTTGATGTTGACCATGGTCTGTGCACTGATGGGCATGAAGGTCAAATCTGCATTCAACTGTCAGTATGTCTGGCACTTCCTACAATGATGATGAATTGTGTACTGACCGGCCTTTGCGTAGCCCAATGCCTCCAAGAACTTGGCCACCTTTGTGGTGCAAACCTTGAAACGCTCCTCGCTCCACTCGACGGTAGGGTCGTCCATCTTGTTGACGGCAATAACCAGCTTGCGCACACCGGTGTTTCTGGCGAGCAAAGCGTGCTCACGGGTTTGGCCGCCCTTCTCGAATCCGGTCTCGTACTCACCCTTACGGGCAGAGATGACAAGGACGCCAACATCGGCCTGGGTAGCACCACCAATCATGTGATGCACGTAGGCCTTGTGACCAGGGGCGTCCAGAATACTGCAGCTTCTGGTGACACCGTTCTTCAGCTGGAGATCGAAATGGGCGCGACCAACTTCCACGGTCTTACCCTTAGCGCGCTCCTCGGGGTTGAGATCCAAAGCCCAGGAAAGATACCAGGTCTCACGACCCATTTCCTTGGCGTCTCTCTTGTACTTTTCCAAAGTGCGCTCATCGACCATACCAGTGGCGACGAGAATGCAGCCTCCCAAGGTGGATTTGCCGGCATCGACGTGTCCGATGAAAACCACGTTGACGTGCTCCTTCTTCTCAAGCTCGCCGTACAGTTCGTTCAGGGTGGCCTCGTCGACGTCGGCCTTCTGCTCCTGGGCGACAGCATCGGCATGGCGAGCAGCCTTGGCCACCTCGGCTCTGGAAGGGCTGGAGCGGCCAGGGGATGACCGGCCGGAGGCAGGAGCAGGGGAGGACTTGCCACTAGCAGCAGCCTTGGCCTCCGCCTTCTTCTCGGTCTTCTCGATGGCCTTGGAAGCCGTCACCTTAGCGGCGGCGTCGGCGGCAGCAGCACCCTTAGTGTCACCGGGGGTGGCGGTACCCGAAGTCGCGGGGCTGGGAGAAGCGGAAGTGCCGCCGATGGAGAGGACCTTCGTCTTCGGAGCATTGGGGGAGTCGCTGGCGCCGCTGACGCTGAGAACCTTAGCCTTGGGCTCGGCGCCAATGCTCAGGACCTTAGCGGCGGGCTTGGGCTCCGCAGCGGGCTTGGGTTGTTGCTGAGGCTGCTGAGCCTGTTGGGGCTGCTGCTGATAGCCACCGTATTGTTGCTGGTTGTAGTATTGGTTGTAACCGGGCTGCTGAGCATAGGCTCCGTATTGTTGGCCGTACTGACCGTAAGGCTGCTGCTGCTGCTGCTGCTGCTGGTATCCGTATTGTTGGCCGTACTGGGGGTATCCGCCATACGATTGCTGACCGGGAACGAATGATGCGGCGCCGGGGGTGAACGAGGCAGCGCCAGGAGTGAAGGTCGAGCCTTGGTAGCTGAACTGCTGTTGCGGGCGACGGCCGTTGTTGTTCAGGTTCACACCTTCGGTTTGTCTGGAGAGCTCATCCTCCCAGGATTCGGGGGTTTGGTTGGCCATGGTGTAAGCGCTGGAAAACCGCAAAGAGAGCAAACAACTCAAGAAAGGTCCCAGAGATATCAAAAAGCAGGTCTGAAAGACGGGAAAGAGGGGTGAAAGACAAGGTGAAAGGCCAAATGAGGGGCGTTTTTTCTCCGGAGCCCGATCGATTTTGCTGCTGGCTGACTCAGCTGCGTCTCTTCCCCGCCTCCGCGTGTGTTGCGTTTGCCGCGTTTGTTGCTGGTTACGGCGACTTCACGCCGAATAATAAAATTGCAAGCTCAAAGCAGGTCACATCAAAGAGAAAAAAAAAAGACCTCAAAAGTCCATGGATGGTGCTCTCAACTGCCAGACCAAACAACAGACAACGTGGGTGGCTTATCACCGATTAACACCTCAGAACAACCCAAGGCCGCTACGGGCCAGTTGCATATAGCAGCTATCGCCGATCTACATCACTCTGCAGCTGCCATAGATCTGAGGCAAAATGGATGTTTTTTTGGCCAGAGTAAGCTCTCCTGTCACCTGGCACGCTATCTACAGACTAATTCCTTTCTTAGCTCACTCAGCAGGCAATGAACTATGCCATTCGGTATGACTCGGCGATTCTTGGCCTGATCTTGTTGGGCAGCTAGCTCACTGAGTGGACTTATAGCTCGGGAATAGCCATAACAGCCAAATATGCCATCCGTCAGTCATCACGGCTGCTCAAAGTTAGTAGTTCAAAACCTCGTCACTTGCCAGAAATCCCTGGAAGCTTCGTCACTGACGCAGTTCAGAATGTCGATAATTGCGAGGAAAGAGACGAATTGCTCTCTCTGCAGCACCGCTTGGAGAGCAAGATCCAGGTAAGCTTCGCGCTCTCCAAAACTTCTACACGCGAGTATAGAATAGTGTGCTGAAGACAGACGACAGGTCATATCTCCTGCTATCGACATGATCGAGCTTATGTGAGTCTCATATCCACAGCGTAGTGAGAAACACGTTCTAATTCCCCGCAGCGCTGCAAGAGGAAACACATCGCTAGAGTCAGCAGTATTTCTCACCAAATCTTTACGATGGGACATACAAGCTCTGGGCCAGCGATTAGCAAAGGCTGCAACATCGGAAGAGCTCTACGCCCGAGGAGCGAACCCCAACCGCGATCGCTCGCAGCAGCAGAAAGAAATCCAGCATATCATCCGAGACATTAAGAAACTGCTTGTGCGCATCGAAGATGCAGTGCCCTTGATGAACCTGGCTATTACGACCTCTGGCGCTAAGCTTTCAGTCAATCTACCATCAACTGTGTCGCCCTCTCGGTTGCTGCAAGCGAGCACGTTCTTGACCGCAGGCGATACCCAGTACTCCATGTCTCCCTCCCACGCCGTGCAGATTGGCCCAACATTTACGCTATCGATGTACATGCTCTTCGCAAGTCATCTCCGCCCGCATGACGAGGACGGCATACGCGAGGCAACCTGGAAAGAGGTCATGCACAAAGCCCGCTTGAAACTCCGGCGGGTGCCCATGGACCTGGCAACACATCCGCAGCACCGGCAAACGCGGCACATAGGTCTCCCCGGTGACGCACGAGTGGATGAGTTCGCCTACCAAGTGCTCATAATCGAGGACCTCGACGACGGGCGAGTGCACACTTTCGACGAAGGCGAAGCACAGCCCGAGCACTTCGAAGGAGTCAACACCGCCGGACTGCGCGAGATCCTCCCAATCCATCAAATCTCCAAGATCTTCTACGCCGACACCGGCAAGATCCTGAACATCAGCACCGAGGGAGAAACGAACAATCCCGTCCTCCTCCTCAAACGCGACATCAACGCCATCCCGCCACGACGCATGCTGGAACGCGACGAATCGGAGCTAGGCCACGTCTCCGACAGCCAGGAAGACGATGACGAAGACGAGCCCGACGAGCTCCAAGCCCAACTCGACGCCCAACTCAACAATAACAACAACAACAAGAACGACGACGACGACCACCCCAGCTTCCACGAAGACTCGATCCCTTCGCAATGGCGCCTCCCCAAAGACCTGGACCCGGAATGGATCGCCTTCGAAGTCTACACAGAAGAAGAGTCTTCCGACTCGGACACCTCCGACGCAGAAGACGACCCCGCCTCCGAAGCAATGGCCAAACTCTCCCTCAACCCGACGCACAACTCCCCGGTCCCGACCCCAGCGTCCACCACATCCTCCTCCACCAAACGCTCCCCACGTCCCCAAACCCCGCAAACCACGACCGTCTCCAACCCGCACTTCAACAACATCCGCACCTCGCTCTCCCTTCTCGAGACCCTCCTCCGCCTGACTTCCCTCCAGCAATTCCAGCAACAATCTCACCTCTCCATCAGCGACGAGCTCCTGAACTTCTTCCTGGAGGAGTCCTCCACCACCGGCGCCGGCGGCGACGAGCAGCACCGCCAGCGGCTCCGCACCGACGCCCGCCGCCGCGTCGGCTGGGACCCCTACGACGAGAGCCCCGTCAAGCGCCGCGGCGAGGACTACCAGTACGCCTACGATGCCCACGACCATGACCACGACCACCGGGGCACCACCCCGCTCCGCTACGGCCGCGACGACGAGAGCGAGTATCCTTTCTCCCCCAGCGACCGCGTCCGCGGCTTTCACCTCCGTTCTCGGGAGGCCACACCCGAAACGCCCTTGTCCTCTGTTGCAACTGGTGGTGGTGGTGGTGGTGGTGGCGGGCGGGCGGAGAGGCATCGTCATCACAGTAAGCTGCGGATGGCGGGTGGCATGTCGTCGTCGTCGTTGCACGCGGAGGACGGATCCTCGCGAAGGGGGTCTCCGCTATCGAGACGGTCTACCCCCGTGCCCAGTGTTGAGGGGTCGGAGCATTAGAGCCCACGCCATATGACCTGGGGTGATAGAATGGGAACCACCCCCTACGAAACTATGTATCATTGATTGCTAAAGAAAGCCGTACATTGTCACATACATAGGTCTGAATGACGCAAGGTAATAATCTGATCTACAAGACTTTCACGAAAGATTGTGTGGTCTGCGAAAGTATGCTTTGAATATTTCTAGAGTTTTTGTGGATTCAGGATCTGTGAGGTTGATGGTAGACTTCATAAATGGATGGATTACCACTCATCTGCGCCACTGTGCCACTGCCAGGCAAACCAAGTTCCCCCCTCGATCATGACTAGAATACCATGAATGGGAGAAACAGGAGGAGGGCAGCAGATAAACACTGGAGCTAGTTGGATACGCACGGGTTGCTGACGGGTGGAAGGCCCGGGAGAGGTGATAAATACGTGATCAGAATGGGGGAGAAATGAGATATGATATCAAAACAAGGATTCTTAACGCCATCACAATCAAAGAGGTTGGAATTGAGAACAGGCAGCCATAACTCCTTGCAGAAAAGGACTAGGTGATAGTAGGAGGAAGGGGATTTCGAATCCTTCAGACCAGCCAGCGGTCAGGTGTATGCGGTTGAGGTAGGGGAGGAGAGACTTAAAAACGCGGAATGCTACTGGGTGGATTTACGCGAGAAGAGACAATTACTCCCAGTCGTCGTCGCTGTCATCGTCCTTGGGCTTCTCCTTGGGGCTTGCGGGGGTGCGGCTGGTGGCTCCGCTGACGAGATCGTAGCTGGATTCGCTGTCGGGTTGGGATTGCTGGTCATTCGAGCGACGGGGCTCGGTTGGGTTGGCGGTCTTCACGGTGGTGGTGGTGGTGGTGGTGGTGGCGGCGGGGGCGGTAACGGTGGTGGTGGCAGCAGGGACAGGGGTGGCGGTCTGAGTAGTAGTGGTGGGGATGGTGGCAGTAGTGTTCGATTTGACCTGAGGGGTGGACGGGGAGTCGGTCTCCTCATCGGACTCATCGTCCCACTTCACTTCCTCGTCATCGACGGTTGCACCTATAGCTTATTGTCAGCAGGAGTAATCTATAAAAATAGCCGCAGCCAGCATGTTGTCACCATGGCAAGAAAAGGACATAGACATACCCTGCAGAAGTTCCTTGCGCTTCTGTTCCTCAGTCTCGATAACCAGACGAAGGAAGTAGTATCTACACCAGAAGGTAGCGTATTCCACCTTCTCAGGAACCAACTTCTCCATCGCCGACCGCAGCTCAGGATGCTTCTCGAGATCGGCCGCGATCGCCTCGGTCTTCTCCGCGATCATGAACTCTTGCTTGAACGCCGGCCAGAGCTCGCTGACCGGATCGCTGGTGAAGCTCTCGAGGGTCGAGTGAATGACGTGCAGCTGGGCCTCGAAGCGCGTGGCGTGGATGACCCGCTTGCCCTCCGCGTCCTTGCTCTCGAACAGGAGCTTATCTCCGGAACCCTCACTGCTCGGAGGCACGATGCTGACCGCCTCGCGCAGTTTCTGGCCGATGTTCATCCCAAAGCGCAAGATCGCCTCATCGGCAGCCTCCTCTGCCTTCTCGATTTCCTTCAGTCGACGGGCAGCCTCGGCCTTGAAGCGGGAAAGGAACCCCTCACCCGGCTTGGAAGCCGAAGCTGAAGAAGCATCCGCAGCGCCGCCGGCATTGAGGCTTTTCTCCCCAACAGTCGACGATGCATCTGCCTCGACCTTGGAGGAGGTACCGGTCGGCGTAGACGTCTCGTCTTTGTCGGTGGTGCTGGCCCCTGCGCCGGTGGCCCCTGAGCTGAACGCCGTGCTCAGGGAGAGACCCCGCGTGCGCCCGACGAGATTGCTCCTCAGGTCAGAAAGGCCCTTGGCGGCCTCCTCGCTGGCAGCAGCATACTCCTGACGGGCCCCCTCATAGTAGCTCTCGCCCTGCTTGCGGACGTTGTCCCAGAGTCCACCGATGCGTGCACCCCAGGGGCTGGCGGAAAAGGCGCGGAATGTTTCTTGAAGCTCGGCGTTGAGATCGACGTTGGAGCGCTCCGTCTTGGCGGACTCGTTCTGGTCCGTATCCTGTTTCGAGGCGTCGTTGGAGGAGAAGATCTCCTCCTGGATGTGATCGTACGCTACATCCATCTCTGTCAGTTGGAGATAACGAGAAAGTTGGAGTTGGAGTTGGGAACTCAAATGACGGGGCGGCGGGTCAATGGGCGGGCGGGCGGTTTGGTTCCCGGGGTTACAACGGCCCGATTGCCCCCACGTAGTTTCAGGGTCTACTTATATTAGTAGTCTACAGCTGCGATAAGAGGCACAAGTGCAGTGTGGTATGTAGGAAAGATGTATTAAATTGCTCGTCATTCATGTATTCATATCATTATGTATCATATACTTGGGTGTCTCCAAATTCAGTCCCCGGAAATTACGTTTCCTTGGGAGAGCTGTAGGGTTCTCCAACAGTGTCCTGGCTATCCATCAAGAATACCGGCAGTGGAATACTTTCCATCACGCTTGAGGTGAGTAGGTCACTTCTCTTGATCAAGCTGCGAGGACCCGAGTCATCTTGGTTCTGGGAACGATTACGATGCCTGTCTGCTGGCTGTGACGACTCGACCTGCACTATATCTCGCGAAGCGAGACGGCGGGCGGGTGTCCGGAAATTGGTGCTTCCGCTATCCTGTCGTACAATTGGCGAAGATTCCGGAACAAGTTCAGTCAATGTCTGATCTGAGTCTAGACGCGTCTCAGGATCAAATGATTGAGTCTCAGATGCAACAGTCATGCGTTTGGGAGTTTTAGAAGATGGCTCTGTAAATGACATGGTAGCGATGCTTTCATCATTGCGTTCATCCGGAAAAAGCTCGGCCAGTCTCTGGGTGTTCAGATTTGGCACTGGTCCAAGGGGGAACTGAGTGGCTGGCTGGATTCTGTGATAGTATATCGATGATGCATCTGAAGTGGGATTATCATCTTGATGCAGCTGCTCCGACTCTTCTTCCATCGCCGGAGGAGCCATTGGAGGAAGAGCCTGTGAGCTCTCTTCTGTGGCATCTTCATGCTCGAGATTGGCTGCACCAGGATCGTGATGCGGTACCTTCCTCTGTCGAGGTGATTCGATGGGATTAGGTAGATCATCTTCCAGGTCACCGTAATCTGTTTCCGCGTCTGTCTCATATACCACGGTTCTCTGAGTATTAGGGACATGTTCACTAATTCTATGATGATGCTCAATGACTTCCTCCGACTTCAATTGCTCAGATAATAGAGCAATGCTTCCTTGGTCACTGGCGGAATTGTGCGGTAATGGCGAGTCTGGAACCAAAGCGGCAAATTGGGATTCATTAGATTCTGGAATTTCACTCGGTGGGCAATGAGACGCTTCTTTGATGCGTTGCAAGAGTGGCGATTCTTGCTTTATACACTGGCCTGCAGTGTCGGCAGCGTCGCGCTTATACGGCGAATGAGTCGCGGTACGGAATTGCGAGGAAGTGATGAATGCGATACCTGAGCTTTCAGGCGACTGAGACGACGGTATCTCACGCTCCCGCTTCGCTCGCGGGGTCACGGAGCCAGGGCCTAGGGGGTAATTTTCTTTCTCATTTTCCAATTTGACCTTCGTATCAGCAGCGATGCTCAATTTTCGTTTCTTGCCTCCGCTTGAGGCCTCTTGGCCGGAGAAATGGTCCGACTGCGGGGCCAGATTACCAGCAGCGTGCCGATTTGCTTGCTTCCTGTCGTTCTTCTTTGGCGTGGTATAAGTATATTCCAACTTCACCTCATCGTCCGGTTCTATCTTCAGATAGCGCCGCACATAGTCCATCTGTGTCAGAGTTTTGTTGCCCTTCTTTGCATCCTTGTCTAATTTGTTGCCCTTGACGCCTCCGCCACTCTTCCTGCGCTTCGACTTCGAGTCTACTTCGCGCGGATGACTGGACTTCGAGTGTCCGGTCGATGTACTGCGCGGCTCTTGTTCGAACCTGACCCCGCGGGCTCGGCGAGGCTGGCGACTGGATGGCGGCCGATACTCGTCATCGTTATTCGAATCGTCATCGAGCTCTATCACTTCATGATGGGCTTGCCGGCCCCGCTGCGGTCGCTTCTCATTGAGGTACTGGAGGCTTTCATCTGAGCGGGCTGGCGGGGGTGTGGGCGTCACAAAGTCGATCTGCGTGAGGGTGGTTTGATCTAACGTGCTGGGGACATAATTTCGTTTGGACGACCTTACGGAGAACGAAGAAGACGCCGGCGGGTCGCACCAGGACTGGCCCTTGGCTGCATTCGCTATACTGGTCGAACGGCGTGCTTCCGAAGGCCTGTCCGGCGTTTGGAAGGATGGGCTGTGACTCGTCTGGGCGGTGGAAACAGTATTCTCCCCTTGGTTCATCGCAGATTGAAACAGAGAGATCGAGTTGAATAATCACAGTGAGCCATAGGAATAGGTTGTAGCAGTCTTGTTTCTGTGGACTGGGCGCTTGATGCTGGTTAAATGACTCTGACCAGGCCCGGGTGCTAAACTGATTTCCCCGTCGAGGCAAATCGCGTCGCGCGTCGGACCCGTTCTTTGAACGTGGTCCGTGCACTCGCAGGCACCGAGACACTCATCCTTCGTCATCGCTCCTGCTGTTCAATGATGTATCCCCGTCTTCTTATCATCAAATATACTGGTAGGCTGTGCTCAATTTGGAGGGGGCTCAAGTCTTTAAATATGAGTCGCAGTTCAAGAGAAGCTAAGACCCGGCTGTCAGAAGTGATATAACCTCTCTGTTACTAAAGTTTTGGATGTATATAAATGACACCGGTAAAGTGTCAAACTCCGCCCACGGAAGTCTTACATACATCCAAGGATCAGAAGCCATTGGCTGCTTGGAATACATCTACAATTCTTTTCTTCAATTGGCTCGACCACTGGCAGAGCGCAAAGCTACAGTATCATGTGGAAGCTTTAATCATGCATTGCGTCACAGATACGTTCCCCTCGAGTATGATAGTCCACCACAAACTACGAAGACTTTAAATGAGGGTGAACGACCACAGAAATCGACAGAGCTCAGCCGTAGATGAAGCCAACATCGTGAATACTGGGTACGGACTGTTTTCGAGCGATCTAGAGCCTCGAATTATCCCTTTGAGCGACTATGCTGTCAAGATCCCTGAAATTCAAGGCGCCGCTTCTGTGGACGCGGTTCTGCTACTCTGAACGTCGATGTATGGCACACGTCGCCGATATCGCTGAAATACCGACTGTGCGTCAAGATACAAAGTGGGAATTATATTCATAGATCACTCCTAACCGTCGGCTAATATGTAGGACCATGACAAGCTATTCAAGGTCCCGATCGCAGAAGAAAGCTATGAAACATACAATATCGAGGCACCTCCATATACCCTCGATACAACGAAACGACAGCTCAAACAACTATACCATGACATGTTCATGATCAGGTCAGTTTGGCTCTTCGTATTGGGTCCAAAAAAACAACACCACCAACCTAGAGGCACATACTAATAATTCCCCGCAGGCGCATGGAGCTGGCAGCCGACAAATTATACAAGGAAGGTAAAGTCCGTGGTTTCTGCCATCTATCTATAGGCCAGGAAGCCGTGGCAGTGGGGGTTGAACATGGAATCTCCAGGGATGACAAGCTCATCACCGCCTACCGCTCCCACGGAACCGCCTTGATGCGCGGCGCCACCGTCAAGTCTATTCTCGGGGAGCTTCTAGGACGCCAAGATGGCATATCCCACGGGAAAGGCGGTTCCATCCATATGTTCCGAAAGAATTTCTTCGGCGGGAATGGCATTGTGGGATCGCATGTTCCGGTTGGAGCGGGAATCGCATTTGCCCAGCAGTACAGCAATCGAGATAGTGTAACCGTCAACATCTTCGGCGACGGTGCGGCAAACCAGGGTCAAGTCCATGAGGCCTATAATCTGGCCAAGCTGTGGGATCTGCCTATCATCTTCTGTTGTGAAAGTAAGCTGTTTCGCACTCTTCTTTGCATCCCTCCTCGTGACGAGACTTCAAATTTCCATTGCCGACATAACGCTCATGGCCAACCCCAGACAATAAATATGGAATGGGCACATCCGTGCAGCGATCATCTGCAATGACCGACTTCTATAAGCGCGGCCAGTACATCCCCGGCCTGCGCGTCAACGGAATGGATGTCCTCGCGGTTCTGGCTGCGATGCGTTACGGCAAGGCATTCGTCCAAGCGGGCAACGGACCGTTGCTGTATGAGTACCAGACCTACCGGTATGCCGGACATTCCGTGTCTGATCCAGGCACGACATATCGGCCCCGAGATGAGATACAGGCCGAGCGTCATCATGATCCTATCTCCGTTCTCAAGGATCAATTGACGGAATGGGGTGTAATCTCGGAGGAGGACACGAAAGCGATGGAGAAGGAGGTTCGCAGCAAGGTCGACCGCGAGGCGGAAGAGGCAGATCATATGCCTGCCCCGGAGCCAAGGTTGGACGTGCTGTTCCAAGATATCTATGTCCCTGGTAGCGAGCCCCTGCAAAGGCGGGGTAGAACCGTCGACGAGACGTACTACTAAGACGAACAAGCCAGGCCACTGAAGGGTGTCTCCTCATAGTGAATCATAGCATGTGATCCGCATCCACTTGTGTAGGATATATCAGAGCGCAAGAGACCCTTTTCCCCCCACACTCGTAGGAGACTCATTATAACCTCGACCTTCCTAGCTCATAAGCAAGAAATAAGTCAGCTAGTACGAACCAACCCACCGATCCAAATCGAAATGGGTTTCCAGTCCCCACCCATGACCACCCCGGAGTACTGCACTGCAGACTTCTCGCTTATCCCCGTACGTACTACTTCCACCAACACCTAAGACCCCCCTCAACTCTCTCCTTCGAAACCCACGAATCATCCATCAAAGCAGAGTCCTCACTCCAAACAACCAAATAGATCGGCTCCAAAGACGTCTCCTTCTCCAAGCAAGTCGCCGAGATCCAGCGTCTGATCCAGAACACCGGCCTCAAGTCCCAAATGCATGCCACCGGCACTACCGTGGGTGAGTCTGACCTCCTGGTAGAACAAATCTCTGTCAAGAAGCGAAGAATCCCTGACGATGAGATAATTGGAAAGAGGGAACATGGGACCAGGTATCGCAGACCATCGGATGCGCTCACACCATGATCCATAACGAGGGGGTGGGCAGGATCCAGACGGATATCCGCATCGCAACACGGTACGTCAGATACGCTTGTATTTTTTTTTTCCGACATAGGGAAGGGGGGATGTTATGCTGACGCGCTGTTGTTCCTATTGACAGGACCGATAAGATGCAGCCGATGGAGGAGAGTATCTCCTCCGTGCAGCGGGTGTTGTCTACTTGATTGTGATGCGAGTTTGTGTTTGGGGATACGAAAAGTGATGATTGGAGCTTTTTTTTTGGTTGGTGGAGTGCAGATTGTTGTACTGGGGTGAATGATGGACTAGTCTAGGTTTAGTAATGAAATTGTCCCCTTTTTTTGTCTTTTTCGAAATGTAGTAGACCAAAGGCTGTGAGTGTAGGTTGTGGTGTTATGGTGATAGAAGCATTGGGGAGGTATCTGCTACGGAGCTGGAGTATCCAGGTAATTCGCGTCTAGTGTGTATTATAAAGACGATATCTCTGGGAGAACGTCGGAGTAGGCTCAGCAGAAGAGTTTTCTTCAAGCACCAACTACACCTAAATAACTACTAACTGGCCGCCGGACAATCCCAGACCCCTTAAATAACCTAGCTAAGAGATATATCACGATATGATATAATTATAAGACCACTAAAATCTTGGCACAAATGATGAAAGTAAGACAAGGACATGAAAAACTCCTGTCCCAAGGAGGAACAGACATACAAGCTCTGTACAAGACATTGAATAAGTAACTTTCCTAACAAATTACACTGTCCCCTTTCCCAGAGTCAAATACTAAATATATCTCATGGCTGCAAAATCAGCAGCGCAACCAAGACCGGTCGCAATATAACCGAGCAGGCTACTGAGCACATGGGTAATTGATAGATTGATATCTATTCGACGTCATACAACGGGGGGACTCCTTCATCGAAGAGTCCAAGTGGCATGGAGAGCGTTTTCAATAGCTGCAGCTACTATGTACTAAACCACAACACCCAGTCACCCCCCTGTGGGCGGGACGTGGAGGGGTGGCGATGGTATGAAGAACAGCGATGTAATCGATTGCTACTTCGAGACACATACATGAAGAACTGCCAGACCAAAAGCTCGGTTACAGCTCCGATCAGCAACTTGACAAGGGAGTAGGCCTGGTGAAAAGCAGTGGGTGGTTGTTCTTGTCGCTTTCCTACTCGGATGGAGATTCGAGGCCTCTAGGATTGTTTCCTATGTATTTTGCGGAGGGTCATTGTTGCTTCTGAATCTCCGCTGACATCGAGGATAGATCTATTGTACTGTACCTAGAGAGAGCTCAAGGTAGCGTACGGTCGGTTGAATAGGGTCATGTACTCAGTGATGATCAAGATCGGGGACACTCTGGCCCGTTGGTTGTCGAGAGAGTAGGAAAGCATTGACCCCATCTTTCATGTTTCAAGTAAAGCAGGCGTCGCATGTGCAACAGAGACTTAGGTGCCTGCCGACTTACTGATACCAGCCCTGTAGGCGAGCGAAAACGTCCATTAACGTGGCCGATTATCGTAGGGTCCCCTTTCGGTGATAGTCATTGTAGGTTAACTTCCATACAACGGTCGATTCTTTCAGTATCGAGATAGTTGCAGATATCCAGATGCAAGGCAAGTCTTCGAAACCATTGACAGAAGGTGTGTGGCGGGGAGGAGGGGAATTTATTGTTGAATCATACGTAGTATGGTTTCCAGTGACATACAAACTGTAACGTTAACGTTATTGTATACAGTACGCAAACATACATGGTATATCCAACGTGTCTCACCGGAAGATAAGCAAAAGGACTGCTCAAGTCTTGAGAATCCTGGAATCTGTGAGGATCCGGCAGGCTGGGATAGCTCATGCCAACGGAAAGGTGATATTGGTGGTAGAAACCGACCACCTGGCAGGCGATGGCAGGCATCTTTTCCCAGGCGATTTAGGCAACCCTGCTCTCGGTAGAAGCCTAGAAGCCTAGATGCCTAGATGCCTAGATGCCCTGTCTTTGCTACACTGCCTCCCTCGGACAACCCCTGCAAACACACACACAGATACACATACACACATACATAGCCCTTTCATGCGGAGGAGAAGTGATTAGGTGGTACAAAGAGCATGGTGGAGGCCCACCTGATTCGTGCAAAGCCTCCTTTGTGCATCATGGTGGTGAAGAGCTAGAGAACAAACTCTTGGCATAATGTCCTTGCTCTTCCATTGTTCTCATGGGGCTCGACAATTTTCCCCGATCAGGACGGATGTGCGTAACCCTCGCCAGCAACAGTCACTAGTCTAGTATTTGTCAAGTCTAGGGCGGGACTTCCATGCTGAGCTGCTTCTGGCACAGTCAGTCCATTCACAATGCGTTCAAGGTTCAATATTGCCCTTCGCTTTGAAAAGTCCTCGAGGATGCAATTCCACTGGATCTATTTGTTAATCTTAAGCTGGCCACTGCCAAGATGAAGTTTGAAGTTGCCCCAATGGAGAAATTGATTAGACATGCCGATTTGAGTGATGCTGACATAACTGTGGCTCCCAGGACTTACATGTACGTATAGTTACCATCCTATGCGCTTGTTCATGAAAGCGCCAGTCGGCGAAGCATCGGCAATGAGGCGAGATGGAGCTATAAACAGAGTTGTTTCTACCCAGGGGAGGGAAGGAGGATCTCTTCGAGCGGCTCCATCCCCCACGCCGAGGACCGCCATAGGCTAGAATAGTGGTTGCGAACATGGGGTCCTGGTGGAAGATCACCTACATTTTCCCTTTAGTCTAGTGTCCCGTTTTTTTTTTTTAAACTGGAACCGGCCCCATTCCCCTTGTGCTCGACCCAGTTGCGAGGAGTCGGACTGTCGGATGGTCTTCCTCAGTAGACTATCGGGCAGGAACAACGAGCCGAGCACTATGCAGTACCAAGATCCACGCGCTATCAACAATAATTTGGCTGCTCATTGGCGAAGAAGAGTCCCAAGGCAGGGATCTAGGAGCCGTTGCGGTGACTTGTCCTTTCCTTGATGGCTATGCTCTCATAGTGCAGTAGCTTTCCGGGTCGGCCACTTGCTATACTGTTCTAAGCATTAGTGAGACCAGTAGTAGGGTTGGCAAATAAAGCATTGCGAGCTAGCGAGTGCTTTTTTGGGATTTGGGAACCTTTCAAATCCCGAAAGTCTCCCTCACTCAAGCGATTGTTGCCATGACCAGCGTGCAAGTTCCTTCTTCCATCGCTCTGCTCTTCCTCGTGCTGCCGACGACTTCCTTCCTCCCTCCGCCTGAGGGCCCTCGGAGTATGCAGCCTACTTGCCTATCAAAAAAGCAGTTACATCGTTCTGATTCTTGCCGAATAACATCACCGCTTCATGTGGCCAGCCTTCATGACAGAGATACCCATCTCCGCACATTGACTGTCACACTGACACGAGTTGCCTTATAGGGAGTAGATGTGACATCACTCGAATTCCCTCGAGCAGGATGGCAGATGGACTCCGTCATCGATGCTTCCAGATTAACTTCGCCCAAGCTCCGTCCGATGGGGGTCGCCGACGAGGGGCTGCCTTCACAGGACTGGTGTTGAAAGTTGTCACCTTGCCTACCTTACCCCACCATACCTATACAAGTCAATGCACCTGGATTAGGCAGGTCTAAAGGACAACCTTTGAAAGCCGATCAAATGTCAGGCGGGTTATGGAGTTCTAGATTTGACACCCGGAACTTTGCTCGCCTCTTTGCTCACCATTGAAGTCCACTAAAAGAGAGAGAGATCCACCACGACGAACACAGAGCTAACCAATTAGCCCTAGACAGAAGCCTTTTGTAGCCTCAGCATCAGGTTATGCCCCTCGGTTCATGGTCGATGATGGTGCAAAACCCCATAATCTAAGTCCTGGGTCGGAGATGGGGGCACTCTCCGAATCGGGAAGTAATGACTTTCAGCTGAGCGAGCCTGAGTGAGAGTAATTCCTGCCGTAACGTTCTAACCCCCTCCCATGAACATCACAAGCTCACTAAGCTCATATACAAACAGTGTCAAACCTCTAGACGTGAGGAGTCAGCCCTTTCAATTTTATTTTCCTTTCACTGGGCTTTTTGCTAAGCGGTTATAGTTTAACTGTGTCATCCAGATACTCTGACGATGGATTGCAAAACAGACAGTGAATCATGGGATCTGATTTGCAGATCGGCAAAATTATGGTCTAGACTAGATCTTGGTACTGAAAGAAAAAAAATTGCTTGACCGGCCATTGCAGTACTATGGTAACGAGGTACTAAAGGCCCGAAATCTGCACTTGGGGGGGGGGTTCGTCTGCTCGGATCCGGAAACGGAAATAGATTTACCTCAATGATCCACTACCATTTTGTAGTGACTCAAACTATGCTACTCTCTAGACTGCAAGCTCTCTCGTGGCAGCAACAAGGCAGTGAGAGTGAGATGCACCACGGCCATCGCTCCATTGGCACCGTTTCCACACACTGCCGGGGAAAGTGCCTCCTTCTGGATTATGGTCCATGATTTCACTTATTCAACAGCCATCCCCAAGGAGTGAATATGGACCGTGAAAAGCAACCCGGAGGCTGCATTGTGCGTAACATGACCAGAGTTTCATTGTATGCATTTTCACTTCATAAATACCTGTGTATTGTACTGTACCTTAACGTCCTTTGTTTACCTCCTCCCCGTCTCTTTCGGCTGTTCAAAAAACTGGATCGCCGCCCCGCAGATGCATCCTGTAGGCGCGTGCGGTGGAAATGCACCGTATCCGCTGGGAAGGTCCGAGAATCCTGAATGAAGGACCAGAAATTTAACTCAGACTGCCTGCGACTGTCGTACGATGTTGGAAACCAGCACTTAGGCATGGAAGCCAGCCGAGACACGCCCGGTGATACTCTACTCAGGGTGTGTGTGTACATGTATGTACTGTACACACAACTACGTATGTACAACATAATCTGCATAGGCCAACGCCCGGTTTACCATCTGGTATATTGTCGTGCCTGTAAAGGCTACGGAGAAGAGCCTGTGTATCTTATCTCGTCCATTCCTGCTTCCTCCTGCTTCCTAGACTCCTGTGTCGCTGCAAGCTTCACACAAGGACAAAGAATTGACAACGAGCAAACTCCATTGGAACCGGTTCAGGGTAAGGGTGAACGACGATTAGCTTTCGCGTCCAGATGCGGGAGCTTCCCGGCATAACCGCAAGTGGAGTTTGACCTTTTGATTTGAAATAGTGGAGGCATCAACACGGAGCGGTCGAGGGAGGCCACTCGAAGGATGCGATGCTTGCGAGTCCACCATACTGTGTGGGTCAGCTAGGATCCGACAGCCAGGATCCGACAGAATGGGTACGGCGGTAATTCCGTGCCTCCTGTCTAATTCGGCCATTGTACTGTAAAAGAAGGGGAAGGCCGTGTCTTAGGATGCTCATGTTCAACACAATTCTTTTTTTTTTTTTAATTTTTTTCGAAAGACTTATGTTGTTGAATGAGAGGGGTGGTGAAGAGGATTGTCGGACACGGAAACGCAAGTCGTAAATCTCCTGCTCTCCCAGTCTGGTTTTGCCGGGCCTAAGCCTATAGTCAAACGTTTCTCATCTATTAAACTTTGGTCGCGCCGTGGAAAAATTACACAGAGGTGTCTTACGAGGATCATGCAGCCTGCATACGCGCAACAGACCTTATTAGTGAGAGGTAGCCTTAGTGTTCAGTAGTAGTTAGCAAGCAGCACCATTCCAAAACTCAGCCCAGTCGGATAATGTGGGAGCGATCCAAGGATGGGACTTTCCAGCCGTGTGGCACCAACAGCCATTGGATCCCGGGTGGTTTTTCTGAGGATCTTCCACAGACTTACCTCCCTGCACCCTTGATTGTCTCCCAGTGTCGTACAAAGAACCATCCTACAGCTTGTTACCTTTCCGAAGTACAGTACCCGTTGTCCCTTTCCTTCTTTTTTGCTTTCTTTTCCCTTTCGATGGATGCGGAGACTTCTGGTGTTGTGATAAGACAATGTATCAGCTTTGAACACTGCCACTGTCTCAGTAGTAAATAAACCTCCGTATCGTGTTGCAGATATCGGATATATCTTTCTTGCGCCATTGGGATCATATCCCAGCTAGGATGGATGAGAGAGCCCCTTTCAAGTTTCAACTCCCTCCTCTCTCTGATTAGCGAATCTAATATATAGTGTAATGAGTCTTTTCTCCACTATGATATTCGATACCATCCATGTACTCATACGTACATACCCCATTGCAAAACGCACCCGACAGGCTGGGACGCCCGTGCGCTTTTAGCCCGATGTTCTTCTACCGGCTGCTTAGTGCTTGAGTACCGATGCGTAGTGCAATAGTAAAAAGGAATAAGAATAAGACAAGCCACATATAAGGACTGCCAGATTAAAAAAGTAAATATACCGAGAATCATTACCAATGACGAGCCGTGGGGGATATTGATAGATATGATGAAAGTGATCATTTTGAGCTCCTCTTCAATTCCTCCTTTTACCCCTCCCTCTTTGCTGCTAGTAAAACACTCCCACTCTTAGCAATTGCTCCGCGCAAACTCTACCATGGCATGATCCTGGTCTTAAGCGACGTCGGACCCGAACCAAGGGTACTAGGAGGAATGTCTATATCTGTTCCAACGATCCAGGGATCCCTGCAGTAAGCTTGGGACTGATTCGAGGCTCCCCCTCCCCATGATGTTAAGAACTTCGAAGCTCGGTCTTCTATCATCTCTCCGGGCAGGGGTGATTTTTTTTTTCTGTTCTGTTTTCCGAGGCTCAATGTCTTGGGCTCCACTCTTTCAGATGAGCGGAGACACAGTTGGGTTTTTATTTTCTTTTTTATTTTCTTTTTTTTTGTTTCCCTCTCATCTATTCCTATGTTCTGTTTCTCCATTAGTAAATTTCCTTCTCTCTCTGTCCACACCTCCCGGCCCTACTCCCGGCTCTACTCTTAGATGGAAAGGGGGATTCCCGGGTTCTTACTACAGCTGTAAGTCACTAGAAATTTATCCGTAACTACGTAGTAGCAAGTGCGGAGGGATTTAAAACATCCATCGAGCGAGCTAATGAAAAGTACGAGTACGTATGTCCATCGTACCTTTCACCATTCAAGGTAGTAAGTAGTATAGGCAGAGCACGGTGTACTAATTTAGTCACATTAGTCGAATTTAAAAAACCAAAAAGTTATGTGTTAATGACCGGCAAGTTCTTGTGATGGGGCGGGCTTTGCGTGCATCCGTCTAAGTTGCTGGGCTTGTTTGTCCCGCCGCCCGAACCGCCCACTTGGTTCGCAGGGCCGCAGCGGTAATCGTAGTGTAATGACGCCCCGTCCACCGCGGGGAGGGGCCTTCCTGAGCGCTAACTCGTAGTAAGTACAGTATTGTATATACATATTAGAAACCAGAAGATGACGAGAAGTTACCTACAGTTTGAAGTTATCAGGCCCGAAAAATCACGTATTCCATGGGGCTATAATGTCGTTCTTTATGAATAGGAATATTAACAGCCATTCATGATGATTTTGAATGATCATTTTTATTGGCATCCTTTGCTCCTGTCAAATTAAGTTAAACACTTAAGTTAAACACTGGGAGACGAATCCTTTCCCCCCCCCTCTTCCTCATCAAGTCAAACTTAATCCAGGCTGCTGGGTCAGTTCAGGTTACCAGGAGAAGAGGAAAAGACAGCCGATGTCTTCTACTACCTTATTGCCCCCCTCCCTTCACATTCTCTGCTTAGCTAGCTACCGTCATTAAGGGTGAAGGCTATGGTAGGTAGTTAATCAAAATTAGAGTAACTTAAATACTGCCCAGCATTTCTCGAGATCTGGCTAAGGTCCCCAGATCCTCACTTCCAGATTTGCAAGTCCTTATATCGGTACAACAAACAGACAATTCGTAACTCCCTCCTCGCCATCGTCCACCACATTGTTGCCCAAAGTTCTCTCGTAAGAACCTTTATGGCTGCGTGCTGGAGAGGGAGACGTGATTGTTGTCACTCCTCATCTTGATTGTCTTTCATCTGGGAACATTTACCGAGACCAAGGCTTGGATGCGAGCTACTTTTGCTACTACTACTCCCACTCATACTACTACCAAGTTCACCCCACTCGAGACCTGGCCCCTAAAAGTCTTGCTACTCAAGTCTGCCAGTCCGATGGCTGGTGCAAGGTCGGCCGTAAGCATATCTTTTTCTCTAGCTTTATGTGGAAAAAGAATCCCTACTTCATTCCCTTGTTGCCGTTGTGTCCTTGTTGTTGTTGCTATTTGCCTTCAACACATCTGCTTTTTCGTCAAATCGCCACCTACACTTTGCCCGCCCCTAACCGACCCCATCGAGCCTCTACTAACGAGCAATGGCACAGGCATCGAATCGTGAGGAGTAAGTCTCATTTCATTTTTTACAACTCAATGACAGTTGGTTGAACCTCTCGAGGTTCTATTTCTCATAAGTTATACCGGTGTTGACTGACTATGGCAGCGAGACACAGTCGTTGACAGCAAGCGTGACGGACTATCCTATGGAACATGGAAGACGATACCATAAATATCATGAAGGATGTACGTCTGCAGAGGATCAACCATGTCGACACGGACCCCATCTAACAACATACCTCCAGCATACTTGTATCCGAACGATGAACAGGAACTGGATCGAATGGATATGCAACACCACATGCTCAGACTAGTCAACCACGGGCGCTTGTACTTCGCACCTGTCCAACGTCCAAACCGGATCCTCGACATTGGTACTGGTTCTGGTATATGGCCTATCGAGATTGGTGAGAATCTCCCCCCCAGATTTACCCTGCTTACCTGTCATCCGATCGATCCACTCACATGGTTGCCGCTTCTCGCCCATAGCATCCGACTTCCCAGAAGCCGAGATCACAGGAACCGACCTGTCTCCTGTTCAGCCGCTTGAAGTCCCCGAGAATGTCCACTTCCTCGTCGACGACGCCACGGAGGAGGACTGGCTATGGGACCCGGATCACTTCGACTTCATCCACACGGGACATCTGATAGGATCTCTACCGTCGTACAAGGACCTGCTGAAGAAAGCACACAAGCACCTCAAGCCGGGCGGCTATGTGGAATGTCACGAGTTCGACTCCCGACTCAAATGTGATGACGGTACGATGCCTCCTGAGGACCCTGACAAGTTCAGCGACTACGCGCTTCAAGATCTCATGGACTTGCACCACCGCTCTGGCCAGGTCTCGGACCCGCCCCGGCAGTTCCGAGTGGCCCATCGCCTCGCACGCTGGATGCGAGAAGTCGGATTCGAAGACGTGCAGGAACATCGGTCCATGGTCCCTGTGAATCCATGGCCATCCGATCCACACCTGATGAAGATCGGGGCCTGGAACGAGACAAACCTGCTGGAAGCGGTTGCGGGATGGTCTTACAAGCCGCTCGCCATACTGGGATGGTCGAAGCCCGAGATTGAAGTATTCCTGGTCGATGTTCGGAAAAGCATCCAGAACCGCAACGTCCACGCCTACTACGAGTTCTATGCGGTGACAGGCAGAAAACCACTTGCTGGCTGAGTTGGTTCTGGTCTGCCTTCACTAATCTTAGCGGCATGACTCCTCACATATCCTTGGCTTACTTCTCTTCTCTGTGACATATTGTTTTCTTTTTTACTCCTTCTTTTTCTTGTATTATCTGGCGCTGACTGACGAGCGTATGGCATTCGATACCACTGCGGCAGAGAGTTTGGTGCATTGGGAGTCGTGTCTTGGTCAATTCACTACTTGAAAATATATTGAAATTTGGCTGTCATACTCTCACGTATAATCAGTGCTTTTTGCAGTGTTCGAATGTAGGAAAAGACAGTGTTAGCCTATAGTATCCATGATCAGTCTAGACTGGGGGGTTTTGAGCAGGTAGTTTCGATTGTCACTCGTACTTATGCGGCGTGATCGAAAAGCAGATACGGCACAAAATGGATGCTCATGGCTCTATTTAATAAGAAAGAAGACTTTCAAAATACACGATCGTGCCAAACATGCAACAATCTTCTGGGTAGGTCAGGGTTGTATGTATACTTCTGCTTGCTCATTAAGGGTGAGTGTAATTACCAGGGGCAACGAATGAGGAATTAGGATTCTGTGATTACTCATCCTCCGCTGCACTGCGATCTCCGGGCCCGCGGTCTACCGGCCAAGAGCTTCCTTCACTATCAAAATCCCGCGCCCGCTTGTCCCAAACCAATCTCAGCAGGGCTTGTTTCAAGTTCGGTCTCCCTTCTCGCATATGTCGATTGCCTCATGTCTCTCGGCAGACATGCCTACCGGCATGCTGTACATCCAGCCTCCTCATCGTCGGGGTTAATCGACCACGTCTGGATCAGCGATGATCTGTTGGCGTCGACCTTCCGAAGCTTCGTCAAGAGTCAGCGCCGCCATGCAAGCCGCGTCCCGGGCCCATTGGAGGCCCGGCGACGGCTGGCGAAGAGAAAAAACTGCGCTTTGGCTCCAGTAACCGGTGCGCTGCCACCGGATCCCCATCTGTTTGGGCGCGGCGGCCGACAACATTTGCTGTGGAACAGCGATCACGCGCCCGCATCTTTACCACTATTTTCTCCATATGATAACCCACACTCGGTCGAACCCAATCAGGGGGAGCATACTCGCGCTGCTACGACGAGGATAATTGGACATGGACTTCAATCAGGGGTCTCGCAGTACGATTTACATCCCCCGCGCGCTCCAATTGCGCCTTTGTCGGTCGAAAATGAGACGTTAGATCCGGGCGGGTTTGTCGACTTGGGCAGCTCATCAGAAGCTGTTCCTTCCCCTCCTTCTCCTCCTCCTTCTTTACCACACGACGGCAAATTAGACGATACGGACGGATTCGTGGACCTGACTAGCTTGGCAGACTCCGAGCCTGGGCCTGAGCCTGGTTCTTCAGGGCGCGATGTCGAGGATACCGATCTCGGTGGATATGTCGACCCGGCCGACTCGTTTTATACCTCTCTTCCTCAACCCCGCGGCCGCGAGGTGAATAAGCCAGGCACTTTTGTTGACTTGTCAGCGGAGCCTGCGTCTTCACACCCTGACAGTGATATGGTCGACTCAAGCGGATTTGTGGACCTCGTTAGCTCTTCCGCGTCTTCTCCCAAGCGGTCCAAACGGGACCTTTCACATCTAGTTGACCCGAACGGTTTGCTTATCGATGTAGCCCGCTTCTCGGATGCTTCACTTTCTCCGCGCGACCTCGTGGTCACTGATCAAAACGGATTCGTTGAGTTGAACGGCCTATCAGAACCGGCGGATGATAGCAAAGTCCTTCTATCCAAAGAAACTTTGACGAAGCGTTTGGAAACCTGCTCGTCACTCGAGGCGGTCACGACTTTGATAAATGCGATGGATATAAATCTTCAGCATGAGCCTGGCTACAGTCGCATAGTATTCGATCATTACTTTTCGCAGCTTGCGCTGGGCAAATCAAACGCCCAGGAGCTGTCTCTGTTTCTGGATCACCGGGCACTTAACACTCCAGGAGCTGGGGCTTTCCCAGCTGTTGCAAAGTACGTCATTCAACCAGCGACAGACTCACGAGAGCGTGCTGTATTGTTTGCGAGCATGCTCAGGGCTATCAGAGTCGGTGCGATAATTCCGTCTGAGCTTCGGGAAGTCATCGGGACCCTGCAAAAGTTGCCGGATGTGGTGGTCACCACGACGGACAGGCCGACAGCCGAGACACAACACAATAGCCCAAGCGGCGTGATGGAAGCATACCAGAAAATCTGCGATGTTCTTGATTCCACAGCAAAGGGCGGTAAATACCCGAGTCTGGACGAGGAAACAGCCAATCTATGGCTTAAAATCATCTGGGAGCGGAATGTACTTGCTGAGTTGAGGCTGGCACACAGGATCCTGGCTCGTGCTCGGCATCTTCGTTCCACTTGTGCCTTCTGGGGCCCACGGTTCATCATCCGCTGGCTTGGACTTCCGGACGAGCTTCGGAGTGAAATCGTTCCCTCCTTCACAACTTTACTCTTCCAGAGGTTTCACTACAATGCAGTAGGTGCAACTATCATATCGGTTACAGAATATCTAGTTTTAGCTCAGAAGCAGCACTTGCTTCCCAGGTGGCACGACTGTTTGACCTCTATCCGCACGGTCAGAGACATCCCTAAGGCAGGGGCGTGGGTCGACGCACGATCGCAAATTCCAGCAGGATCGAATCATTCTGGGTTGTCAGTTCAACAACGCTTTCTTCTGCGCCTTTGGGTCTTCCGTGCTCTGAATTTGAGTCATGCAGCCGGCCCAACTTGGGATAAGAAGCCTCACATGATAGGGACAAGGCATCTTATACATTCTGACCACGTACGGCCGATTGAGAAATGGGGGGCGCGAGTCCTCAGCCTTTACCAGGCTTGCCGAACGAATCATAAGAAGAAAGACCTCGTGAGCAGTCTTTTAGATGATGCGCGTGAGTTGGAGCTGCCTGCCAATGGAATCACGATCTTGGCTCTTTCATACCAGACCAGAAATGCGCTCAACAAAACCACTAGGGCGGCTCTGCAAGCTTTAGAGACGTCGGACGTCTCTTTCAACGATCTCTTTCGAGACTTCGAAACGCCCTACACTCTCCTTCTTCAGTTCGCACGCGCCTTTTCGAAGATAGCGCGGGAGATAGACATCGAATCGCCGTCTTTCATGGAGCGCGCTCTAGAGCTGGCCAGAATTGGAAACCGGTCAGAAGTCCAACTGTTGTTCCGGATTTTCGACTGGCATGTACCCCTCAAGATCGCCCTGGCGAGGTCATGGCAGCCTCCTCCCGATCCTTCCCATCATGCGCTCGTGGTCTACGAGCCTCGGGACAGCAGAAAGCACCCTGATCCTCACGCCGCGCTCAATATGATAAACACTTTTGCTGTGGCTCTGTCATGTTCACAGAATCTCACCCCGCGGCAATCCTATCGATTGATCTGTTGGCTGTATGTATACTTGATGAGGCATCAAGCACCTGTGCAACCGATTATTGTCCGCGCTATGTATCATGCTGGCGTTGTGCGCGCCCGACGAGAAATGAGGGGCATGTTCTGCCAGGCGCAGTTCAAGTACATCATGCAAAAGGTACAACAGGTCGAGTCGCCGGAGGTTGTGAGAGCGTTGAGAAATCCGAATTTTGTGTGGAGGAACGAAGGAAGCGACTCAGTTGCTGGGAACTAATATCTACCTTCGAGTTGGGTTTACATGCACTGGAGATCTTATCCCGCATTGCCAGGTAGTTGTGGTTCGAGGCATGCTGGGACTTTTATTCTGTATCGCTTTCAAAATGTTCTACATTTTCTACAAGACGTATTATACCCCTGGTTGTACATAGATACTCTTCCAGACTCTTTACTCCGAATAGAATTGGCAATATCTAATGGCTCACTGCCAGCCCATATTCATTTGGTCCATCAAAAGCTTTATTCGTGCGTAACTCGGGTACAGAATTAAAAGACATGGTTCTGCGCCCCCTCCAAAAAAGGGAATTACATAGCGCTTCAACTCCACCACCTAGCTGACCACAACCCCGGCTGGGACTGGTCCAGTTTAGATGTCCACCTCCATCAAGTTGGGGTCCCCGGAGGCCTCCTCCACGGTGACATACTTCCGCATATCCTCCTTGCTGATGACCTTCTGGTTGAGGTAGGCGGTGGTGCCGCGGGGGAAGCGGTAGTTGCGCTCCTTCTGGCCGCGCTCGTTGGGCTTGATGTAGTTGCGCAGCAGCTGGGTGGGCTGGTCCTTCTCGATAACGCAGACGTCGACGTTGCTACCGGAGCCGAGATCGTTGAAGATACCGGCCTTGATGGCCTCGGCGCAGAGGGCGACGGCGCCGTCGCGGTCCAGCTGGGGCTTCCACATCGACTCGAAGACGGACATGGCGGCCAGCGAGCCGGAGCCCATGGTCACGTAGGGCAGCTTGTCCGTCGAGCCGTGCGCGTGCACCGTGAAGAGCCCGATGCCCGTGGGGTCCACGCCCGCCACCACCAGGTACGCCCCGATGTGGCCCTGGTACCGGAACAGGTGCTGCTTCAACATCGTCATGCAGGTGATCACTCGCGGCGGCCGCCCCGTCGACAGCGAGTGCAGCTCCACGTTCGAGCTGATCAGCGCGGTCGTGAACTCCGTGTCCGCTGCCGTACCGGCGCCCGCACACCAGATCTTCGGCGCGATGTAGTGTAGCTTCTCGCAGTTCTAAGTATTCCCGAAGATCCCCCCCCGTTGTTGTTAGCCTTCATTTTATTGAGGATTTTGTATTTGTTTTGGTGTGTGTTTTCTTGTGATTTTGTGGTGGAATTGGAAGGGTAAGTTTCGATACAGGGACGGTAGGCGGCGAGGCTTCTTTACCTTGTCTGCTACTATCGGTCCGCTGGTAGCTCTGGTATCTGCCGCAATCTGTAATCATCACACCAAGAACTTTAGCTTTCATTGTCCGCCTATCCATCGGAGAGATCGGGTCGTGTATCATGAGGGGGGCAAGACGTACCACAACACCATTGTCATATATACAACCCACAATCGTGGTACCTGTGCTGGTGGCCTTGGGGAGAGGCACGCCCTTGGCGTGAAGAGCCGCGTTACGGTTGTAGTTGGAGAAGTCGAAGCCGGTCATGGTGACGGCGTGGAGATGGATGTGTTTGGTGTCGGGGATGAAGGCACAGTTTTCAAGATTTCAGTGATTTGAGGAGGATAAAGGGGGTGGGTAGGAGGGTTAAGCTGATGTATCAAGTGGAGAGAGGTTGAGTTCCGTTGCTTAAGCTTCAACGGCTACTGCTGGAGACGGACGGAGCTGGGAGTGACGAAGCTCCGGGCGCCTGATCTTGACCGCCTCAGGCAGAAAGGCGGTGTGGCGCGCTTTCGCTCTCGAACCCTTGCAATTCCGCCGCCGCTGTTTTTGTCCGGGAGGCTTTTGGAAACAGCACCTTTAATCCCTTAGTACTTTAACTATCCTTTTGTTTCCCACGCGGCGCTTCCTTGTCCTTCGCCGGTGTTGTCTCCTACGTGAACTGTACCCGCTTGTCTGGCACTTGAGGGTCTTAACTCTACCGATCTGTGTCACCTGTTTTCTTCCTATCTTCCACTGAGGGGAGGTGACCACGATTTTCGCGCGCACTTAGGAGCTCTTCAATCGGAGTCCTCCAACCCCAGCGCCGCTCCTTTTCAGCTTCACCGCAGCGTCCTTCCTCTACTCATGCTCCTAAGCGGCTCTCATTAGGCGATCACCCGCGTTCTCTCTCGAACGAGTACGACTGATATAAAATGGCTTTCAACTTTGGAGCATCGAACCCCGCCGGGGGTAGTGCTCCCCCCGAGCTGGGGCCCGAGCTTCCCGAGGGTACTGCTGAGGTAGGTCCCCTTGCAATTGCTTCCATTCACATCAGCGCTCTTCTAACTTCTGCAATGCTCTTTGTAGGACATCGGCTTCAAAGGCGTTGAGGGCGATTCCAACGTCCGAATCCTCCCCACCCCCTGGCCCGAAAACGCTCTCCCAGCCCCGACATGTTCGCTCCTGGCCGTTGCGCCAACCAAAGGCATAATTGTTGCTGCTGGACCCAACGTCCTCTCCGTCGCATCTTCTGACGCCGTCAGAGCCGCTATATACGCACCCACCGAGGGCAAGGTCAAAACCAAGCCTTTCCAGCCGCAAGCGACCATCCCACTTCCTGCACGTCCCACACATGTCACCTTTGCCTCAAACGATACCGCCCTTCTGCTGGCCACGGAGAATGGCGCACAACTGTCAGTGTTTGACACCTCGAGCTTAACGTCGGGGAATGCACAGCCAGCATTGTCGATTCCTACCAATGGAACCACGTTTCGCACCATTGCGGCCAATCCGGCGCCGGAACTCTCGTCCCTTGTTGCGCTGGTGACGACAGGCGGTGATCTTCTGGTAGCGGACTTGAAAGCGGGCAACTTGGTCTCGGGCCCGAACGGTCAAGTGCTGAAGAGCGGAGTCAGCTCGGTCTGTTGGAGCAACAAGGGTAAACAGCTTGTGGCCGGGCTTGCAGATTGCACGGGCTTTCAGATGACCCCGGATGGCACGCAAAAGGATGTGATCCCGCGCCCTCCTGATCTTGAGGGTGACTGTCACGGTATGTTGTGCTGTTATACAAAAACTTTTGTTCTTTGTCTAATGACATACAGTTTCCTCCATTGCTTGGTTGGAGAACGATGTCTTCCTTGTGGTATACACGCCAAACGCATTAGAGGATGACATGGGCCAGAACCCCCCTTCGTCCTACTATATCATCACACGTCGGAAACAAGCGCCTTTCTTGATTCAAAAGTTGCCTGAGTTGTGCATGCCCTTTGGGGTCAAACGCACCCCAGCCTTTCAGTTCATTGCGCGCTTGCGTGACTACAAGCCTCACTTGAAGGATGTCCTCATTGTGTCTTCAACGGCATCCACCGATGTGGGCCTAGTCACCAGAGCAGACCAGCCATTGGTAAAGATGGACATGGACACTACTGGACTCTTTGTCACGACTGAAGTGTCAGATGATACAAAAAGAGCGAATGTGCCACTAAAGGAATCTACCGATGAAACTTCAGTTATCGGTTTGGGTATCGATCTCTCTAGCAAGGAAGTTGTCGTTGCTCCGATTGCAGGCGAAGACATCGCTGAGAGCTCCACTCCGTTGCCGAATGTGTTGCTACTCAACAACGAGGGTATTCTTTGCTCTTGGTGGTTCTTGTATTCGGACGCAATTCGACACAAGGTCCTTTACCAGGGTATGGCGGATCAGACGCAGGCGCCAGCTCAGCCAACGCCGCAAACTTCTCAGCCTCAAGCTTCATCTTTTGGACAAGCAGGTTTTGGTGGCTCACCGGCTCTAGGATCATCTGCGTTTGGAAGTTCCGCAGCCCCGGGTTTTGGGAGTCCATCTGCTCAAGCCGCCCCTCAACAGTCCTCTTTCGGTGCGCCATCATTCGCATCACCGTCGCAGCCCGGGCCTTCCTTTGGCACGAATAGCCTGCTCGGAGGTAATAAGCCCCAGGGTGGTCTCGCCGCATTGGCAAAGAACGAGCCTGGGTTTGGACAATCCGGCTTTGCCTCACTGGGAGGAGGATCTGGATCCTTTGGGCAACCATCTACGCCTGGAAAGGGACTCGGCTCGCTTGGATTTGCACAATCAGGTTCTAGCTCCGGAGGTGGCTTCGGAGCGTTTGCCAACAAAGGTGGCACAGGTGGATTCAGTGCTTTCGCGTCGGCAAAGCCAGCAGGCGGATCGCCATTTGCGCAAACCTCCACTACGCAAACGTCCACTGTAAGTCCGTTCGCCAAGATGTCCGGCACATCGACCTTTGGCCCATCGACGTTTGGCGCACAAATTAACCCAGAATCCTCATTTACCGCTGAGAAGACGATCGGGTCGACGGGTACTTTCGGGCAGAGCTCTACTTCTTTCGTGCTTGGATCAACATTCAAGCCTGATGGTAGTGCTGTCAATGATCTTCCGAAGCCAGACAAGCCTTCTGGATTGTTCGGCTTCAGTGAGTCAATGGATGACATGATGTCTTCCAGCAACAAGACCAGCCCGCCAACTGAGGAGATGGACGACATGGAAGACGAGAGCGCCACTTCGCAGCAGAAATCTGAGCCCAAAGAGGCTACGTCATCGTTGTTCGGAGCACTTTCGGCGACCCCAACCTCCGCATCGAAATCGTTGTTTGGCGCACCGTCCACAGCTACAGATTCTGCACCGAAGCCGTTGTTTGGTGCACCTTCGACGACTACAGCTTCCGCACCGAAATCGTTTGGCGCACCGTCGACGACTACAGATTCTGCACCGAAATCGTTGTTTGGTGCACCTTCGACGACTATAAGTTCTGCACCCACATCGACCTTTGGTTCTCAGAAGCCGGTCTCGAATCCCTTCGGTCAACAAGCTAGCAAGCCTGGATTCTCACTGTTCGGTAATACAACTCCTGCCAAGTCACCGTTATCTTCCTTCTCTACACCCGCAGACACCCACACTCCATCGAAAGAGGATGATGCCCGGACACCTAGTGCTACACCACAGGGCGCACCCCTACCGCCAGACCCTATCAGCAAGGCATCATATGGGCCCGGTGATACATCTGCCTCATCGAACGTCTCCAAGAGCTCTGTCGATGACGCGCCTCTACCACCCGATTTCACTTCAAGCAAGCCCGCCGCTAAGGGACCCGCGGAAGACGCACCCTTACCGCCAGACTTCACGAGTTTCAAGAATAGAAAGAAGACGGACGATGAAGAAGAGGCAGAACCCGAAGAGGCTCCATTGCCTCCGGACTTCAGCATCCCCAAGCCACGTAAAGAATCCGAAGACGTCGCACCAGTCGTAGACGAATCCGATGGGGATGATTACGAAGGCGAGGAAGACGTATCTGAAGAAGGCGAGAGCGAGGAAGGGGAAGAGTCGGACTTTGCTGACAGTGGAGAGGATATCACCCACGATATCAGCCAGTCTGAGTCCAATGAGCCAAGTCCGAAGGCATTTCCTGGACCTTTCAAGCCCGGCGCGAAGCTCGCAGGCGGCCTGTTCTCCCCTGCTTCTAAGCCTGCCCCAGCACCGCAACCACAGCTTTCAAGGTCGTTGTTCGGTGATAGGAGCAATCCGACATTCCCTGCACTCCAGAACCGAGAGCTTCCGAGATCGCCCAGTCCAGTACGAGGAGCCGCGCCGAAGAGCCTCTTCAAGGGTGATGGAAAGAAAACTTTCGGCGCTTCTCAAAGTCCGGGCAGCGCTCTCACTGCAAGGAAAGCCTCTCTTTCTGAACTCCAAAGACGCGAGAGCCAACTGAAGCCAAAGCCTTCCTGGAGGGAACCCTCGCAACAGGAGGTTCGCGCGAGACAGTTGGAGGAGGAAGCGCAGGCTCTTTCCGACGACGATGAGGATGAGAGACTCCGTGCGGATCTTGCGCTGCCTCTGGAACCTGTTCCTACCCTTGATCCTTTCTTGCCTCACCAGGACTATGCTGGCGAGACGAGTAAACCTGGTATTCCTGGCCAAATTGAACGGCTGTACCGTGATATTAACTCTATGGTGGACACCTTGGGCATTAATGTTCGTTCGTTGTCTTCTTTCCTTCTCTACCAAAAGACGTCCAGAGATTCTCAATGGGTCGAAACGCTCAAGGAGGACAATGCCAGCGACATTCTGGACAAAGAACTGGTTCTGTCTGAGATTGAGAAGTTTGATGACGCTGTCGTCATGCTTGCCGCTTCTCTTGAACAGCAGCGTGTGCAGGGTGTGGAAGAGAAGCTCGAGAGTTGTCGGGAGCTTTTGAGTAAAGACATCGTCACTCTTCGGGGTCAGTGTGCGAGCATTCGCAAGACTCTTGATGCTCACACCGACACGACCACAATGCACTTCGCACCTCTTTCTGCGGAGCACGCCAACCTGCAGCAAGACCTGCGGTCGGCATCCACCGAGATCCAGGCGAAGCTAGCCGATCTAGAATCTGCCGTGACTCTTCTCCGCGCCAAGATTGCTGACGTTCCCCCTTCGGGTGGCTCTCGCCATGCGACAAGACGCCCCACCGTTGAGGCTGTTACCACTACGATCCAAAAGATGATGGAGATGGCCGAGTCTAAGCGAACCGATATCGATGTCTTGGAGGCTCAGCTCAAGAGATTGGGAATCGACACAACCGCTCCGGCGGCCAGCCGGGAAGGGTCCCCATTCGCGACGCCGAGGAAGAGCACCGGCCGAATTCCCACTACGCCGGGGTCCCGTGGGTCAGTTGACGGGCCATACCACACTCCCGACTCGGCTAGCCGAGCCATCAACTTCCGATCCAGCATCAACGGGTCAGCCAGGGCTAGTCGGCTCCGCAATGTGGAGGCAGTCCAGGGCCTGGTCAGCTCAGAAGAAACGGCACAATGGAAGGCCAAGGTGCAACGCAAACAGCATATTGTCGAGAGTCTGAGGAGCGCCATTGGGGCGAAGAAGTCTCGAGTCCGGACGGTGAATGATTTGTAAAACTAGTGTTTATGTTTTCCTTTCTTGTGTATTGGGACAATCTTGCTGATGGCTACTTACTATGAAAGTCATGTCGGAGAAAAACAGCGGGTCTTTTCTGGCGGGTTTTGTTTTTTCTTTTGTTTTGGTCTTCTGTTCTACACAGGCAGATGTGAATGTTAGGTAGCGCGTCCCATCCATCTTCACTGTACATAGGTCTCGATTGTAATGCTTGCACGTGCTTGTACGAGAAATGCGTCCATCCAGGCACTGGTGTGGTTTTTGAGGATAACAACCGGGCTGGCTACCTAGGTTGGTGTAGGGAGAGTTGGATATGGACTACGGAGGATCTAGAATGGTCCGACAGTGAAGAGAACCTGAGGCACCAAGGTTCTATAGTCCTCCTCACTGACATCATCCCGCCCAAAGTGGGAGTGACATCAACATGGAACACCATCGATAAGCCTTACCTTAACCACTCAACGCAGTATTTATTTATGATTCTCGTCCCCTCCCTGTCCAACAGACCACCACCCAGCTTACTTTGCAGCCACGAGCCTCTACATCACACCTCCATAATCATCTGATAGCCGCGCGCACAACATGTCGGAACAAAGCGTGACGGAGTTCATCTACTTCCACGTCAAGGACAGCGTTCGACCAGAGGACCCCGCCCACAGCGACGAGGGCGCCGCTCTCCTGCAGGTCTTCCAGAACACCAAGCACCAGAACGGATACAAGGGGTCCGTCTGGGGCCGGGCCGTCGAGGATGAGAGTTTGATCGTTTGGGCGATTGGTTAGTTTAGCTCCTCTGTCTCCAGCCAAGCCAACTTACCGCTACCCTAATATCCTTACCTACCTACCTACCTATCTACCCTCACCACCTCACCCCACCCCCTCTACCCCAACACAAACCTAACAGCACAAGCAGACTGGAAAGACGCCCACACCGGCGCAAACCCGACCACGACCCTCGCCCCCTTCCTACCATCGGACAACCCCGAAATCACCACCATATTCGCCACCTTCACCCCTTCCACCACCTCCACCACCTCCTCCTCTTCCGATAACAACAAGAACCCAAGCACCACCGAAACCCTCCGCAGCAACCCTACCACCGAACTCTGGACCCCCGCCTTCCCGACCTCCCTCACCCCCGAAGAAGTCAACGCCGTGCACGCCGACCTGATCGGCCTGCGCGCCGCCGTCACGGAGCACCTCCCCGAGGGGAAACGGGCGGTGTCCTTTGCGATGGGCCAGGTGGAGCGGCCGGGGACGACGACGCACGAGCAGAGCGAGACCGGCGAGGCGTTTGTGGTGGTCGTGGCGGCCGGGTGGGCCAGCGTAGAGGTGCATCTGGCGGGCAAGGAGACGGAGGCATTCCAGACGGCCATCGGGAAGGTCAGGGGCCGGTTATTGGCGCCGGTTAGGGGGTTGGGGGGGTTGAAGCATTTTGAGTTCACGGGTGTTTGAATAAACTAGCTCAGTGGGTTTGGGGGTGGGGATGGAGGGAGATGGGATGGGATGGGATGGGAAGTTTCAGAAGGGTACAAGCTAGGTATTCGTATGTGCTTTAAGGTATTAGGTCTGTGGGGGGTCGGTCTTTTTAGGCTTCAGGGTTGTATGGTTGGTTTTAGGACTGGGCTTGTATGGTTGGGCGTGATGATGATGATGCCACAGAATTATGATCAGAATTCAAAGCTGCTTCCTTTTTTCTTTTGGTCACACAACAATAAGTACAATACAGCAGCCACGGGGGTGGAAATGGGATAGAGAAATAAAAACCCGGAACGAAGACACAGCAAAGAAAAAAATGCCCATTAGTTGGTGAAATGAGTAGCAAAAAAGACCGACGGGATGGATTTTAGTGGTCAAGTCAGAGAGAAAAAAAAAAAAAAAAAAAAAAGAAGAACCCCAAAGTGTGTAGGGAAAAAAGAACTAAACAAGCTAAAACTTCATACTACCCGTTTAGATGCGATGCTTTTCGCTTTCTGTGTTTGCCGTGGCTTGTTAGTGAATGATAGATCGGATGAAAGTACGGGGCACAAAGACTGACCGAGTCGGGAGTAGAGCATGTACAACGCCATCTGGTTGCACTCCTGAGTACCCGTGATAGTGACCAGGCGCTCGTTGCTGTTCTCTTGGGGCTCGTTGATCTTGATCACACTGCCACTCAGGTGTCGGATCTCGTTGATCTTGGCTCCGCCCTTGCCGATGATCGCGCCCACCATGTCGTTGGGGATGTAGATCTGTTGAGTCAGTGGCTGACCAGGCATGACGCCGCCGGCAGGAGCAACCGGGGCAGGGCCACCGGCGCCACCAGCACGAGGCTGCGCAGCCTGCGGACCGCCGTAGGCCGCGGGCTGGTGCGGGCCGGCTCCGGAGTACGGGGTGTGGGGAGTAGCTCCGTAGGGCATATTGGGCTGGGCGACAGGAGTGGGTGCAGCTTGGCCGTGGAGGTAGGGGACGCCATAGCTGCCGGCCGCGCCGCGGTTGGGGTGAGGGTGGTGGCGCTTGAACGTGTCGGGGTGACCGTATTGGCCGCCAGCGGGTTGAGGCACATAGGGGACAACCTGCATCCCTCCAGGCACGGCTCCAGCGGGCCCACCACTGCGAGTAGCGTAGGCAGAGGCTGCCGGTCCGCCGAAGCGTTCAGTCAGCTGCTCGACCAGAGTCACGGCAACATAATAGGTAGCGATGTGCACGGCGTCCGCAACGCCAAGGATTACAAGGGACCGCTCAGTCGACAAAGGAAGGCAGGCATCCGAAGCGTTGAGACGTGCGCCAGAAGCCTCCTGGATCTCGCGGATCCGGCTACCACCCTTGCCAATGATCGAGCCAATGAGGATATGAGGAATTAGCAAACGCAAGGGGTACGTCTTGGATTGGGCAGTTGAAGGGGCATCAAGGGGCTCGTTGTTCAAGGTACGGATGATCAAACCGAATGCCTAGCATCCAAATTAGCATCACTGAACCAGGGCCGCGAGAATCACGTTTCCGGGGGATAAAATGTCCACCAACCTTAGCAGCAGCGTCCTGGGGGCCGCTGACAGTCAAGATACGCTCCACCGCACCCCGGGAGTAATCGCTGACAGTGCACTTGGCGCCCGACAGACGACGAATTTGGGAAACATTCTCACCACCTTTACCGATGACGGTCGCAGCCTCCTGGCTGGAGATTACAGCACGGATGTGGATCCAGCTAGACTCGTCCTGAGGGCGCTGCTCAGATTGGGCAGCTGCAGACTCTCCGTGAGAGGCAGTCGACTGGATGGGCTGCGTCTCCGAAGAAGCGCCCTTGGCAGTCGGAGCATCGGGAACCACGGTGTCCCCTTGGCCATCAGCGCTGGCGCTGGCAGCCGCTGCGGCGTCCGTCTTCACCTCTGTATACGCCTCAGCCTCCTCGCCCTTTACTACTTTGTCCAAAGCCGGACGCTTGGCCTCGGGCTGGTCATTGGGACCCGACGGCGAGGAAGGATCTTCCAACGGACGCTTGGTCGATTGCAACGCGGATGGAGAGGCAGACATGATTTCTGTATGCCCAAAGCTTTGCAGTCTTGCTTCACTTACACAGGAAGTCGAAGTGTCAAGAATAGCTCTCTTGTTTTTTTTTTTTCTCTTGTTTTCTGTCTTCTGCTTTATGTGATCGACTATGTACACCAGGAGTTCCCAATAAAACTTGCTGGTGCTGGCGATCGGATGGAGAGGGAATTCTGGTGCTTGGGATGACTAGGAGGACTGGTGTGAATATGGTGGCGGGAAAGTGAGGTTGGAAAGGAGAGGTCGACGGAGGAAAGTGTGGAAGGATGCTGGATTGTCACGGGCCTTGGTTTGGAGCAGAGAAAGCTTCACCAGAGCGAGGTAGTGGCAAGGTAGAGAATGTAAGGAAAAGAAACCAATCGAATCGGGCACGATGGAACGAAGCAAGAGGTGTTGGATGTTGGACGGAGACGAAAGGTGTGTTCAGGGTCCGGGCGAATTTAGATGCTGGAGGGTGGATAACGGTGGGGGAGGGAAAGGGAAGAAATGAAAGCAAGATTGAAGCCTGAAACAATTCCCAAAGTCCCAATTTCTCCTTGTTTTCCTGCCAGAAAACGCGACTTGCTCAGATGCACAGGCTGTATGTACGTACAGCACGTCGGTTACCCAATCACCTGCCGGAGGGGAAGTGTCTAGCGCAGGAAGTTGGACGGGGGAAAGACTCGAGAAGCTGAGGCAGTCGAGAAAAGCCGATCGAAGCTCGCGGTTGTAGATAAAGATACGGATGTGAAAGGAATATGATAAGGGGAAGTTGATGGGCGAAGGTGGGAACGGGGTGGTGTTCGATGTCGCGGTGAAGAGATGAGGTTGCGGGAGTTGGTGAGGCGAGCTGTTGGCACGAGACACGCTAGTCCTCTTGCAGTCAAGCCGCCCATGTTCCGCTGTCACGTGTTAAGCCATCAACAACTACTGCTATCCCATTGTATATCAAGCATATTGACAGGTCACAATACTTCACACACTGCCAGATTACGAGACTAGTGACTGTGATTGAGCTCTACCTTACTCCGGAAAATAATCGCGAAGGACGTCGAATCTACGCTTCTTTGCTGTATTGTCATCATCCACTGCCATGGACGTCCCACAGGAAAGAGTCGATAAAATCCAGCGCTTCGCAGAGAAACGCCAACAAACAGAAGAGAGCTATGCCACACAGCCGCTAAGCCCAGCCAATATCCAGGCTTATAACAAGAGACTGGATGAAACTCTGCGAGAGCTACAAGACCAAGTCAAGCGTCAAGAAGATGAATTGCGCAAGGTGCGTGTCATGACCAATACAGAGACATCATCAGCTAACACGCGGCCCCAGCTACGCGAGATCAACTCCATCGATCTCTCCAGGATTGGTACCAGCACCTGGGCGCGAGTGTCTCAGGTGCGCCGGGCCAAAAAGGCGTATGACTCTCTCCTTAAATCGGAGACGGAGTTTCCACCGCTCGGTTCTCCGTTGCCGTCGTTACTGGCCGTGGAGGAGACATCCCGTCTGGTGAAGGAGACTAAGATCGCCGCTTCGGAAACGGGCAAAAATATCTCTAACACGCGCCAGCGGTCGAAGACAGAGGAGGCGAACCTGCGCGATGCGCAAGCCATTCAAGATGGTCTGCAGCGACGGATTCGAACTGTGGCGAGTCAAAATGCCACGAAGGAAAAGAAGGCAAGCTCTCAACTAGCGCGGGAACTCGTAGAGCAGAAGCAACGGGAAAACCACGAGTATGACAAGGCAACAGAAGATACAAAGACCAAACTCTACGAATTTATTGATCGGTCTCTTGCATCGATGCTTGCAGCAGAATCCCTCGGCGGACCGACTGTGGGCGATGTACCGGATGTCTCAGACGCTACCTTGGAACTGGGCTATACCAGCCATGGCAAGCCGAAGAAGCCGAAAGTACAAGCCGAAACAACTGAGTCAGGTACCAGCCAACGACGCATCGATGAGATTCTACCTCGACAGAACGAGCAAGGAAGGGCCTCCAATCGAAGGGAAGTGGCGGCAGTCGAGATGCGCAATCTTCTTGATGAGTTGTTGGAAGCAAGCCCGTCGTATGTTAACATTCGAGAATCCGCAGCTTCCAGGTTTCTAGTACGAGCCAAAGTGGCACAGTTCCACCCGCGTGATGCGAGAAGGTTGAGATTAATTGATTTTGGGCGCACGCTATAATATCATCTAGCTGTCCATTGCCGGCCGCGTCGGCACTATCATGCGGGTTCTATATAGCGCTATAACACAGAAGCGCCATGTGCGCCTATCACACTATCCTTATCAATACCCATGAGACACCCGAATGTAACGCCTATACATGCAATAGTCGCAATGAAACCACAGTCGCAAACGCTGATTTGTCGTAAATATGTCATTAATCGCTATATCTCAGATGCACGCAAAGAGGTGTCTCAGACAGGCATCATCCCAATCCGACTTGTCGCTGACTTCGGCTTGGAAGGTTTTCGGGCTGAGGTCGAAGAAGGGCGGTTTTCAGCACGGTCATTGGATTTCCTCCGAGCCCCTGCTGTTTTCGGTTTCGCTTTTGCTCCTGTGTTATAGCGACGTGGACGTTTACTCGTCTGGCGTTTTCGGGGCTTGCCTTTGCCTGACCATTCGCCACCGTTTCGAGATTCTTCAGTAGCATGCGGCCCTTGCTGCGACGAAAAGAACCTGCTGGAAACAACACTCTCATTGACATCAAAGTTAGACGCGTGGTCTGCCAGAAATCCCCCATCACTGAACTCATCCTCGTCCTCGCTGCTGTTGAGGTAGATAACGTTGTGATGGTTAGGATCGGGTACGACGCCATCGGCATCATCCCGCTCTTTTTTCAACTCCTCATAGCGCCGCTGCGTGTCCCTAACAAGTTTAAGCAATTGAGAGCCGTAACGGATAACTTTGTCAGGATCAATGCCGGGGATTGCAGCAAGTTCCGAAAGGTCTAATCACTCATTAGCATTGATCACAGTCATAATACCAAGTGATCTTACCCTTAGGGAAGACGATGACCATCTCGCGCAAGATGGTATCAGTGAACGGCTGGTTACGTAGGCCTTTTTGAAGAACCAACTGTTCAAATTTGTTAGTGGTTGCCCTGGTTCATGCTCTTTAGAATGTACGGAATCTTACGTCTTGGCAATAGTTCTTCGCATAGACCATGAAGTCCTCAGCTACCGCCTTGTGAAGAGGATCAAGCTGATCGAAACGGCGGTCTTGAGTGATAGGTGGACCGGGAGTGCGCTTTTTGTCTGGACGGGGCCTACCAGCAACGCGAATCTTCTCAAATCCGTCACTATCTGCATCATCAGTGGAGTCATCACCAGTCCCTTGGTATCGGAAACGCGCAAGTCGGCGTTGATTTGCGGCCTGTACAGGTGACGAGACATTGGTAGATTGCGGTACGGTGTCCTTGCTGCCATCTGTTCGAGAAGATCGTGTGGGCCGTCGACCCTTCCCACTCGGTGAGACGCGCACGTCAAGCTTCAATTTGACGCGACCACTTTCATAGTCAGTTGCACGCGATCCCAGCTTGATGTACTGGATCACAAATTTGCTACCATTGATCACATTGTCCTCTCGCAAAGCCCCTTCCCTGAGAAGAGTGTAGAACAATCGTTCAACTTCTCCCACTGCTACACCTTTCCCTTCGCCATAACCTGGGGCATTGCGGTGCTGAGGTGACCTGAACTTCTTGACAGTGCCTCGGAACATGTTCTCGCAGTATGACATGGTAACCTTGTCTTCCAGGTTTTGAAAATAGCGAACGAGTTTGATCACAGAGGCAGCGTGGTCTGAGAAATCATGCACTTCGGTAACAGAATCGGATTTGCAATTGTCGCAAGAAGCATTGCAGTCTTGTCGGCGAAACTTCTCGTTGAAGTACCCGAGAATTTGCACTCGTCGGCAATCGGTCTGGTTCTCGCAATACTGCACGACCATGCGCAGCATGAGGCGTTGTCTGTCCTTTTGTTCCTTGCTTCCATCACTACTATCGATCATGCGGAACAAAGTTGTTGTATCTTTGTAGGTGTAGAACAAGTAGCAACCAGAACGCTTACCATCCCGACCAGCGCGTCCTGTTTCCTGATAGTAGCCTTCCAAGCTCTTTGGAATGCTATGGTGGATTACGAAGCGCACATCGGGTTTATCAATTCCCATTCCAAAGGCGATAGTCGCGACTATGACGTGAGTCCTGCCAGCTTGCCAAGCTTGCTGGATTTCTGCACGATCTTCGGAGCTCATGCCAGCGTGATAATGTGCAGCTTTAATTCGATACTCCTGTCGAAGTTTGCTAGCGACACCTTCACATGTCTTGCGCGAAAGACAATAGACGATCCCTGACTTATTGCGGTATGAATTGTTTATGATATCAGCCACGCTGGCCAGGAGTTCAGACCCCTTCTGCTTCTTCCGCACTTCATAGGATAGGTTCGGTCGGTTAAAGCTCTGAATCAATACCTCGCAGCCTTCCATCTTCAAGTTGTGGATGACGTCAAGTTTGACATTTTCGGTCGCCGTAGCTGTCAACGCCATCATCGGGACGCCAGGAAGCCGAGCTCGGAGTTCTCCAAGTTCCTTATAATCGGGACGAAAGTCATGCCCCCATTGACTGACACAATGAGCTTCGTCGATGACAATGCGAGCCAGCTTATGGTTGTTGCGAAGCTTTTCTAGGCTGCGAACAATGGCTTGGCTTTTGTTGACCATCTCTGGAGTAATGTAAAGCAACTCAATCTCTTTCTCAGGCCTAAAATCAGATAGTATGCCTAGAATCCGCTGGCGCTCCTCTTTCTTTGTTTCACCATTCAAAACGTACGCCTTGATATTGAGCTTGTTGAGATGGGAGACTTGGTCTTGCATCAAACTCAGCAGTGGTGATATCACGATGGTAACTCCTCTTGTCATCCCGCTAGAAATCACAGAGGGCAGCTGATAACACAGAGACTTGCCGCCTCCTGTGGGCATTAGCACGAATACATCTTTTCCACCAAGTGTTGCATCTATGGCCTCAAGTTGATTAAAACGGAATCCCTGGAGTCCGAAGCGGTCCCTTAGTGCAGCCTTCACATCTTTGGTCCATGCATGTTGTGTCCACAGAGTGTTCTGGCTTTGTTGCTTCTGCGTTGCGGGGATACGCGGGGTGTTCCCTGAGGTTTCAGCAAAGACCTTACGGTTCTGAAGCTCGAGATAATTTGCCGAATTCGTGGAGGGATCTTCAAAGTACTCTGCAGCCTCTAGCATGTCTTCGTCGTCCAGATCGAATTCATCCATTATCTCCGTGGCGACAGTCGGAGAACCCATCGTCCTCGTGAATGTATCCTCGTCCGACAACATGGTCGTATCGTCATAGTCAAAGGTTCTGCGACTGGAGGTCGCGTTGGGGTTTTTGAACGATAGGTCTGATACTCGCGTGAATATCTCGGAACGCGCGTCATTATAGCCGGTTGTCGGTCGTAGTGAGCCCTTTGAAACCGGCTGCACAGCATCTTTTGTGATACTTGATCGAACAGTGTCTGTAAAATTAGAAGGTGTGGCACGAGGCGCAAGCGAGAATGAACTTGACTGTTCTAGACCAAAACTTGAAGCACAATTGTGCAGCGAGTCAAGAGATGATAAGATATCAGTCCGTTGCAGTGCATGCCGCATATTTGATGCAATTTCCTCTAATTGTGCAGTCAACTGCCGACTCTCTGCAAGTTCCGGCATCGTCTGCGGATCGCCACCTTGTGAAATGGCCTGCATCAAGGTCTTTTTCAAGGCTTGTCTCTTGGTATCGCATGAGAAGTAGGCAGCCCTGTCTTGTCTCAGCCTTTCAATGGCCTCGATCTTTTCAGTAAGAGATTTGTTCTCGACAATCAACTCCGGCGCAGGCTCTCCCTTCATTGCTCGCTCATATACAATCTCAGAGTTCTTCGTGAGGGTATCTTTGAATGTCACGATCATCCCTTCGATTGAAGCTGCAGACGAAGACAGAAACCTGGCCACGTCCTTGTCAAGAGAAACAGATGGTGATGAATCCACGGTTACAGATATGTGCGACGGCTGCTGTGAGCTAGCGAGGATTCGGGAGGTCGAGGGAACGGCCTCTGACATCCCAGATATGGGCGCAGCTTGCATTGGCTTGCGAACAGTAGTTTCAGGCAAATGAGTATTCAGGGCATCAACCTTTGGCAGTATTGGGTACAGAGCATCGTCGGGATTCAAACCCATGTCATCCTTGGCTTCCCAGTCATCGAAGAGATCGTCGTCACTATCTTCATCTGAGTCGGCAATTACTTGGCTTAGGTTTCGGGAAGGCGTCCGCTGGTAATTATCTACAGTGGACTGTGGCAGTCTGTTGCGCGGAGAAGGCGAGGGAGCAGGCTGAAGACGTTCAGCAGTTCGAGCAACCTTCAACGACGAGCGCGCTTTAGGGGCAGACTTTCTCGGCGAGAGAAGATCAGACACATAATCATCACTTTTCCGCTTCTTCCCACGTTTTTCGGGCGAGTTTTTCCGAACTGCAGCTTCTTCCGTCCACAATTGTTGTGGCTCGCCGAAGCCATCAGTGGTACTTGACGAGAAGGCAGTTGTATCGAAATCCCCAGTCAAATCAATCGTATCCACATCGAAATCAGAGAATGGCGATTGGACTTCGAGTTTTTGTTTCGAGCGGAAAGGCGTCACGGATGTCTTCTTGGGGCTGCGGACTGAGGAAGGAGGAACACTTTGTGATGCTATTGAGCGTAAGTAGCGCGTAACTGTGGTAGGGAGTGATTGAATCTGAGCGCACACCTTTGATTGACTTGGTCACGGTAGTTGGCTCCTTCGCGGGCGCCTCTGGCGCAAGACGATGCTTGGACGCTTTTGGAGTCTGGTTGGGGCTATCCTTGGAGAGGCAGAGCATCCGCGGTTTGCGCCCAGACCCCGGAGTAAGTACCAGGCGTGCCATTTCTTCCGATTCGGGGTCTATCTCCCCATCATTGTTAAGATCGGTCTGGTCTTGGGTACCGCGAGCAGGCTGCGAATCATCAATTGCGAATGGGCCATGTATTTGGGCGGTTGACGTAGGCAATGTCGTGACCGGGGAGGGTGGGAGAGCGCTCCGGGCACTAGTGGTGTTGTTTTGATACTCGTGCTCGGACGAAACAAGAGAGGGGTAGAGTGCATGACCTTGCTGCAACAGCCATTTGAGATGAGCTGTCAAATTATTCTTAGTCATAGGGTCGTAGTCTTGCTCGCATGGTTTTCTCAGGAGACTTAAACATAACAATGGCGATGGGGTGGTCTAGCCGCCAAGAACAAAAATATTGTATGGATGAGAACCATTGCAACGGGCAATAATCCGACGCGTCTCCGCGCGCTATCACGTGGGCGGTGACTGACACTCTCGGCGCAGCAGTTTCCAACTAGTAACTTAGGCATCTGGTAATCTTAGTACTCGGGGCATACATTACATACATTGATCGATACTATTCACTCGTATCCTGTCAACTCACAATATAATGGTACTGCTCATGTGCACAAATAATTGATGTTCTGTCTGTCAGCAAAAACTGGTACTTCAGTATGATATATGCTGTCAGTCGCAAGCATTGTGGCTCCCCAGAAGTCCAACTTTTGGATAATTTACGTGTCTCCTAGCTCACGGGGCTTGTAAAGCTATTACCCAATCCGGTAATATTAGGAGGGGCCAATGGCTCGACAATCTTTTTTTTTCTTGCGGCCGAGAAAGCCCCGCGCTATAGAAGAAATACTGTTCCCGTAGCATTATCGATAAGGCAAAATATCCTAAAGCTGGTGAGACTTATCAGCCACCCTGAAGTAACAAAGCCAAGGACCATTTCTCTTCACCCAGAGTAAGCAAGTACTCACTGGAGCCAACATCATGGGCAAGAAGAACAAGAAGTCCGCCGAGCACAAAGAGCGGGTAGCGGCGAAACAGTCGAAGAAAGCTGCCCAGAAAGAAAAGAGAGGCAAGACCAAGGGCAAAGATGCAGACAGCGATGCTGAAGATGCAGATTTGGACGCCATCCTTGCTCAGTATGCAGAGGAGCAAGCCAGGTTCCTCAAGGTCACCGAGACTGTTAGTGGGCCTCCCACCCCTCGGTCCTCTGCCACCGTATTGGCCTCGCCGTCGAACCAGAACGAACTTCTGGTCTTTGGTGGAGAGTACTTCGATGGAAATCTAGCTACCTTCTTCAATAACCTTTTCATCTACAACATCAACCGTGGGGAATGGAAGGAGATTAACAGTCCCAACAGTCCTCTCCCCCGGAGCGGACATGCATGGTGCCGTGGCGGCAACACTGGAGGCGTCTACTTGTTCGGAGGTAAGTGATCTTTGCAGTTTGGGGTGGACTCACTTAGATTGACTCTCGTGTCTAGGAGAGTTCTCTTCCCCGAAACAGGGAACTTTCTACCACTACAATGATTTCTGGCACCTTGATCCCTCGACAAGGGAATGGACCCGTCTGGAAACGAAGGGCAAGGGGCCTCCGGCTAGAAGTGGTCACCGAATGACTTACTACAAGGTTAGTGTTGTTCAAGACGTTGTCAATGTGCCAGAAGCTGATGTTCTTGAAGAACTACATTATTCTGTTTGGAGGATTCCAAGATACCTCGCAGCAGACCAAATACCTCCAGGACCTGTGGATCTACGATTGCTCAAAGTATACTTGGTTCACTCCGAATCTTTCAGCAGCTTCGCAGAAACCTGACCCACGTTCATCTTTCTCTTTCTTGCCGCACGACACAGGTGCCGTTCTGTACGGTGGCTATTCCCGCGTCAAAGTTAGCGCCGGTGTCGGCGGAAAGCCAGTGAAGAACGGCCCTCAGCGGATGACCATGAAACCCATGGTTCATCAGGATACTTGGTTCCTTCGAATCACGCCTCCACCTGCTGATGCTCCGGCGAACACACTTCCGACAGTGCGCTGGGAGCGTAGAAAGAAGCCTGCTAACTCGCCCAACCCGCCTCGTGCCGGTGCCACCATGGCGTACCACAAGGGCCGAGGTATCATGTTCGGTGGTGTTCATGATGTTGAGCTCAGCGAGGAAGGCATTGACAGCGAGTTCTTTGACACCATGTTTGCCTGGAATACTGACCGTAACCGCTTCTTCCCCCTGGCCCTGAGACGCCCCAGGGCACAAGGCAAGAAACAGACGGCAAACCAGTTCAAATCCCGCGACCGTAGCAAAGCTACTGAAGAGGAACTTCTACAAAACCTGAAAGCACTGGAGGCCAAGGGAGGTATCCGTGGTTTGGATGACGATGAGGAACTGCAATTGGCATCCAAGGCCGATGAGGAGCCGGCTGAACCAGAGAAACCGGCCGTGGTACGATTCGAAATGCCTCATCAACGATTCAATGCGCAGTTGGCGGTGCAAGACGATACTCTATTCATCTTTGGTGGAACCTTTGAGAAGGGAGATCGGGAGTTCACGTTCAATGACCTGTACTCCATCGATTTGGTCAAGCTCGATGGGGTCAAGGAGATTTACTACGACGAACCTGGGAACTGGCATCTGCTCAACGAAGCAGATAGTGACGACGAGATGGATGAGGATGACGAAGAAGATCTTGAAGAAGATGAGGAAGGTGATGAAGATGCCATGTCCCTTGACACTGCCTCCCCTGCGCCGACCGAGGTTACTGTACCATCGGTGACCAAGGAATTAGAACAGCTTGATGTGGAAGAGCAGGAGTCAGAGCCATCCGTCCAGGATAGCAGACCTCTTCCTCGTCCTTTCGAGAGCTTGCGTGAATTCTTTACTCGGACATCTGAAGATTGGCAGAAGATCCTGATGGATACTTTGAAAGAAAGAGGCGTCTCGTTGGACAAGAACATCAAAGAACTTCGTAAGGATGCATTCAACATGGCAGAGGAGAAATGGTGGGATAGCAGAGAAGAGATCATGGCTCTGGAAGACGAGCAAGAGGAGGCTGGTATTGGTGAGGTGGTCAGCATTGCTGATCGAGCGGACAATGCCGGAGGCGCTGGAAGACGCAGGTAATCTTGGATAAAAGCTTATCAGAGTATATCAAACAGACGACATTGCGAGGCGTAATGTCATGTTACTTAATTTGATCTCTTCTTGCGATGCTAGTAAATGACGATGACTACCTACCTAGTACCTCAACACCTAGTAACAAGTCTCTGATTGGACTATCTAGTTAATGATCTGGGCATTGATTACGTGATCCCCATCGCCTAAGAGCATAACAATCCTTTCCCTTTTCGCCTTCAGTTCAAACTCTCTGAAAGGAACATACCAGAGATGAGAAAGTAAGTCACGATGGTGTATCGTGGCAGACCTTCGAAGTCATGCCGTGAATGTCGAAGGCGTGATATTAAAGTAAGTAGTTCAGACGCTCTTCCCAGAGCCTCATGGTTTCCGTCTAGCCACGATGCTCACCGACACAGTGCGACAAGAAAAAAGATGGCTGCTCTCAGTGCTCACGCGCTGGGCTTTCATGCCCTGGATATCAGAATCCCAAAGATCTGATCATCCTCAATGAGTCCGATGCTATTATCAAGCGAGTGTCGGTGAACAAGACCATTCGACAATCAATTTCTCCGAATCCGCTGTCAACCAGGCTGCTACCAACAGTCATGCAGCGCGCAAAGGGCCTTTATATCTCGCAATACGTCGGCACGATGCCAGCAACAAGCATTTTCTCTTTCATGCAAATCTTTTATCCACCGATGGTTCATGACATCCCGCTTCTAGAGACCGTCACCCGTGCTGTCTTCATGGTAAACTTCTCTTTATCGCACGGGTGCCAGGCCGCTCTCCACCACGCTCGGGCCATGTACGGATCAGCTCTGAGGATGACTCGCAAGGCGCTCCAAATACCAGATGAGGTCATGCTTGACAGAACTTTGTTCTCAGTCATCTTAATGTGTGTTTTTGAACGATTCGCAAGTTTTGAAAATGATGAATCGGTTGTTCCTCGCAGCCATTTGAGTGGAGCCTGTGAATTGATGTCCTTAAGGGGTACAGGGCAGTTTGCGGATAATTACAGTCCCACCATGCTTCTGCACCTTACTGAGCTTGTGGTACTCGATTGTCTCGCAAGAGGCTCTGCCATCCCGCTACATTTTTTGTCTCTGCGGCGGATGGCGCTCGATAATGCCGTTGATACATCGTCTCTGAAGTGGAAATTTTGGGACATTATGCTGCGCTATGTACAGCTGGAGAACTCTGTCACGTCGGGCCATCGATCGGAAGAAGTTATACTCAGTGCAGAACAGCTTGATCTAGAACTCGAAGAGTTGGCATGTTGGCTACCAGCCTTCGTTTCAAGGAGGCAAAGCCCGATGCCCCAAAATATGTCCTTTACTGGGACTGACATCTACCCTGACTGCAAGTCTTTGACCAACTGGAACAATGTTCGTGTGGTTCGTCTCTTATTAGCTAGGATAGTGCGAGAGCAGGGTACTCAACTACCTGTCTCGTCAGCCGATCATACTTCACTTGACAATATGCTGTACGAGTCTAATCGGAAGGCCGTCGACCTCACCTCAGATATACTTCATTCCTGCTCAAGTGAAATTCTTTCGTCTCAGCAACCTTGCGACCTGTCCTCAAATACTCTACTTTGGCATCTATACGTGGCCAAAACACAAGGATTGCCGTTGGGTCATCTAGAGTCATCTCTTCATGACCAGATGCTTCGACTGTCGACAATCCAAGCCCCCGGGCAACGAGCCACTGTAAAGAAAATATTAACATCCTCCGACGAGGATTCACGGAATGTTTGGAAAATGTGGCTCAAATTTGGAAGGAACGAATTTCTAATTTAACATGCGAAAATCCCTGGAAAGATACCCCTTTTCAATACTCATTCAACCTCGCCGCGGCCGGGGGATATCTCGCGCCCGCCACGGGATACTTTTGGAGGATGGCCTCGATCTCCTCAAGGTCATCCTCGGTCAGCTCCACATCCTGTACATTTTCCAGCACCCGTGCCTCGGAGCGCGCACCCGGAATCGGTACAATGGCCGGCATTCCAGGCTTCCTGCCCTGAGCCTTCAACCAAGACAACGCCAGCTGAGCCACGGAGCAACCCTTTGCCTCCGCGACGGCCTCCAACGCCTCCACCAGCAGACGATTCTGGGCGATGCTATCCGGCTGAAAGCGGGGCACCGTGCGGTGGTGCGTTTCCGGCAGATCATCCACCGACTTGATCGTCCCCGTCAGCATCCCAGCACCCAGAGGCGTGTGCGCCACCAGGACAATCCCGTTTTCCGCGCATACCTCCGCCACCCCGTTCTCAAACACCTCCCGCGACCAGAGACTGACCTCGGCCTCGACCATATCAATCTTCGTCACGCTCGCCGCGCGGCGGATCGTGTCCGCCCGGACTTCACTCAACTGTATGCCTCCGATCTTACCCTCCTCCCTGAGCTCCGCGAGAGCCCGCACGCTCTCCTCGACAGGCACGTTGGGGTCCACTCTCCCCAAGCCAAAGACATCGATCTTCTTCTTCCCATCCAAGATCCTCAGGGCGTTGTCCACAAACTTGCGCAGCCCCGCGCGCGAACAGTCCATGGTGAAGGTCTTCATCGACACCAGCCCGGACTTGACCGTGAAGACGACCCGCTCGGCGTCCTCCGGATAGGCGGTGAAATACCGGTTCATCAGATGCAGGGAGTTGTTGTCCGGGGTGCCGTAGAAGTCGGCGCCGTTCCAGACATTCGCCCCCGCTGCGAGAGCGGTCTTGAGGACTTGGAAGGCTTGTTCATCCGGGGTGGGCCCGTATTGCCAGATCAGGCCTGTAGCACAGTCAGAATATGCCCAGCATAATCACACGAACAATGATCATGAGAAGCATCGTGTGCTAGCTTATACGCACGCATTAACCCCAGGCCATTCTGGCTGATTTCTTTCCCGGCGAGTGTAGGCATCCTGAGCGGTATGTGTAGATAGTAGGTTGTGATGTATAGAATCGGGAGAAGTGTACTGTAGATGTAGATGGTAAAGTAACCGAAATCTGTGTTTGTATCAATGGAAGCATATTCGACGACAGCGGATCAGCTCGCTATTTAACCTCTGGCAGGGGGTCTCTTAATTCCATGATATGTCTTAATCGCCGTTCCATCTCCGTGATCGAGGGAATGGTTGAGGGCGTTAAGTCCGCTGCTGAACGTGTCGACCAGCTGGTTACCTGATTGGGAATAGCGTGAGAGTTACAGTGGCTCACTAAGTGATGCGGGATCCATCCATCCATCACTGCAATCCTGCCGCTCCGCTTGTTGCAGGATCATTTCCCACACTTGGCTGCCTGTGCCGCGTACCTATCCCCTCTGCACTTCTTGGGGGCGTATTTCACACTCGCGGCTAAGCTGGGTCGGCTCGGAGTAGTTCATATTCGTTGAATATCGTTTCATTACATTCTCATGAATCCTTCGAGGCAACAGTTGGAGATAACGCATCTAAGCCACGGAGAAGGCTGAAGAAATGCCTAATATGGAAAGACGGGTGCTGATGAACGGAAATCACAAAATCATCTGTTTTATTAGGATTAAATACCTCCGACCAGGAAGCCTCATCGCAAGGGAGTAAGTAGTACAGTACATAGCCTACATACTCTCATCAGCCACGCTTTGCAGCACTTCCGTCACAAGCGCAAAATCTCGCTCTTCCTCCGCCCGCCAATTCGAGATAGCAATCCGACAAGCGGGTCTTCCGTCCCATGAAGTGCCCGAGACAAACATCTTCGAAGTGTCGTTGATTCTTTTGGCGAGGCTTTGGTTCAGGCTGTCATCTTTGGCACTAAAAAGCACGACCATGTAAGTTCGATCTAGTAGCGCATCTTTGCTGCCCGCTGCCGGCAGTATGTTGTACTTTGGATGGTCGTACAGCCAACCAGCAATCATTCTTGACAGACGGATCTGCTTCTGGAGCATATTCTTATAGCCATTCCTCCCGTACGCCACGAGAGAGGTGTAGACTGGCAGTGCCCTGAAGCGCCTGGAGTTCTCCATCCCGTTGTTCAAAGGCGACGGTATCGCATTTCCATCACTCTGACCACCGGTCAAATACGCTGCATTCGCATTTTGGAATACATTCACAGCCTCTTCGGGATGGCGACAGAGGACAAATCCACAATCATATGGCACGTTGAGCAGCTTGTGCGCATCACACGCGATGGAGTCTGCCAACTCCATCCCCTCACAGCCTCGAGCAATGGAAGCGAATTCAGCAGTGGGCTCGAGAATGCGACCAAAGATTCCGAACGCGCCATCAACATGAAGCCAGGCGCCGTATCTATCACAAAGCTCGCGCAATCTCCGCATCTCATCTAAGCTGGACGTGGCGAAGTGTCCGGTGTTGACCTCGCCGCAAGACACAGCGACGATGCTAGCCTTGTTGGACGCTGCCAATTCCGTTTCTAGTTGCTCAAGGTCAAACCGAAGGGGATCAACGTCCAGACAGATGTTTTTGACGTTCGCGCGTCCGATACCGAGGATGCCAGCTGCCTTTCCCATCGACGAATGGGGTAAAGTTGAGAGAACCTGGATCCCAGAGAGCCCGGCTGCTTGCATGACCTCAAACAGACCGTACTCCCCAACGCTCTTGATCGGAATGCCCTTCTTTTCGACGGCGGCTCGTAAGACGTATTCTCTGCCGCAAGCCAACCCTTGGACATTGCTTGCGGTGGCTCCGGTGGTGAAGGTGCCGTTGTGCCAATGACGCCTGTCCAGCCGAAGAAGATCCACAAGAAGACCCAAAGCGGAATGTTCGACATCCGTCGCGATGGAATGCTCTGTGAGATGAACCTGTACATTTTGATCGTATGCAGAAACAAGGTTGTCTGCGAAAAGGGCGGCCGGAGTAATGCCGCCAGTGACGAAGCCATAGTAATTGGGGCTTATACTGCTACGATTGAAAGCAGGTACCATGTCGTTTAGAATATTTTGCGTGGCCCGGTCGAATCCCAGGCCTTCGTCGCTGAGGGACTTCGGCAGAGACGCTCTGGCTCGCGTAAGAGCAGCAGCATCTGGTAGGACGCCCGGTTCCCACGTTTGAGTCATCTTCCACAAGTCTTGTTGCAGACGGCCCTGCTCCTGCGCAGTCTTCTGGACATTTTCAAGGTTCATGGCGACAATATCACCCTTTAGAGGTACAAAAAGCAATCAGTCTGGACTACGTCCGTGCAAAAGCATAGAGGGTTGGTGTTTGTTTTGAACGATTGGCAGAGTTGGTTCTTTCCCTATGCGATTATATATTATGAACCTACTAGGACGGGATCTGAAGGTTCGGCTGTACTTGCTGTGTCTAGAAAACCGGGATTTGAATGAGCTTTGGATATCATGGCTCTCAATGGAATAACTCACTCACATAATGTGGAAGCCTTATTATCTCCGAGTCAAGCATTCAATTGTCCGTAAATAAGTCTGTTCATTCGTTCAGGTTGGGGAAAAGTGGAGATCGGATAGCGGAGAATTAAGAGAGGGAGAAAGTTAGACTAAGTGACTGGGTTCGTAGTTTCCCTCTTCGTATTCCTGGTACCGGCTCCCTAACTAAACTACTGCCGATAGCAGTCCGCCATCAGACTCCTTTCCCCTTCTACAAAACTCGAATCAATTTAAATCAACTCTTGCGTGATATCGCGCTACTACCTACAACTTGTGGACTGAGATTATTATAATTATATAAAATATCCCCCGCAGGTTTAGAACAATGGCTGCCAAGCTAATTGACAGGAAATTCCACAACGTCCCAGGTACGTTCTGCCATTGTTGTTTATGTAACTCTACCAGCAAGACGTGCTGACGGGTGGGGGCTGCTTTTGTTTCGTTAGGGAGGCTTCGTGTGGCCGAGCTGTTCTTTGATGTCCCTCTCAATTACACCAAGCCCAATGAGGACACTCTGAGGCTGTTCGCGCGAAGTGTCCGGCGTATGGTCACTCCTGTCGAGCCTAGCCCCTGCAGTAATGATGACAAGCAGCTTCCGTGGTTGGTGTACCTGCAGGGTGGCCCAGGGTTCGGATGTCGTCCGCCTCAAGAATTCGGCTGGATCAACACCGTTCTTGATAAAGGCTATCAGGTACTTCTTCTGTTGCACTCTTCTCTCCAAGGATCGCATGCTAACCATCTGCCTAGGTTCTATTCCTGGACCAGCGTGGCACTGGCCTCAGCTCGACCATCACGGCGAGCACGCTGGCGCAGAAAGGCGATGCAGTCAAGCAAGCGGAGTATCTGAAGCATTTCCGTGCAGACAACATCGTCCGGGACTGTGAGGCCGTGCGAAGATGCCTCACGACCGACTATCCCGAAGACAAGCGCAAGTGGAGTGTCATTGGCCAGAGCTTTGGTGGCTTTTGTATCACATCCTACCTTTCCATGTTGTAAGTCAAGAACTCGGGGACAGTATACCTCAAGCAACACGAAATGCTGATCACGTTTTCACCATGAAAAGTCCGGAAGGACTATCCGAGGCTTTCATCTGCGGTGGACTGCCTCCCTTGGTCAATGATCCTGACCCTGTGTATGCACTTACTTACAGTACGCACTCTGACTCTCCGATATGGCCTCGAAAACAAGCTGATTACAAGAAGAAAAGATGATCGAGAGGAATCAGGCCTACTATGCCAAGTTTCCCGAGGACGCTGAGCGAGTCAAGCGCATTGTCGAGTATTTAAAGGAGAACGAGGTTGCTCTGCCTTCCGGCAAGCTCACTATCCACCGATTTCAGCAATTAGGTATCGCCTTCGGCATGCATGGTGAGAGAACACGTCGACCTCTCATTATAGGATGAATTTGCTAAAAGATATATTCGCAGGGGGTCTTGACTGCATCCACGGTAATTTGCCTTCCATTTGAAGCGTTCCGGCTTAGGCTAACGAGGAGACAGATCTTGTGCTACGTGCCTGGAACGATCTAGAGGTGTTTGGCTTTCTTACTCACCCAACCTTGACCTCGATAGACGGTTACGGCGGCATGGACAACAACGTCATCTATGCAATTCTCCATGAGGCTATATACTGTCAGGGGTGAGAGCGATCCCAACATCAACCAACCTCGGAACATCAACTAACGCACTTCCCCTTCACTACAGACATGCGTCCAATTGGTCTGCGGACAAATACCGTGCCGAACTCCCCATGTTTGACATCAGCTGGGAACAATCTCAATTCTTCTTCACAGGTGAAACGGTAAGCATTATGGAGCCTGTCAATGGCCAGCAGAATGTGCTGATAGACCAAATTTCTCCAACAGGTTCACCAAGACATGTTCGACTCGTACACGGAGCTCCGGCAAATTAAGGAAGCAGCAAAAATAATCGCTTCGACGAGTGACTGGCCCCAGCTCTACGATGAAGCCCAGCTGATGAAGAACGAGGTTCCTGTCTACGCGGCAACGTACATCGACGACATGTACGTGCACTTTGACCATGCGCAGAAAACTGCCGCCAAGATCAAGGGCATCAAGCAGTTCATCACGAATACCATGTACCACAATGCTATCCGTGCGAAATCGGATGAGGTGTTCCAGCAGCTGTTTGCCATGAGGGAAGATACCATTGATTAGACTAGGTCAAGTAAGTAGTGAATTATAGCTATATAAGACTCTATTATTAGCTGAGCTTCTCCATCAGAGTTAGCGGAGGTATGCTTGGCAATGAGAGATGACACCAAATGAACAATCCTTGTGTCTTGAGCAGCTTTCGTAAAAGCTATATACATCTATATGCGAGCCAAAGATGCTTGTTTGAAATGGTCTGTTCTCGTCTGCAGCCTTGAAGGAAGATATCTTACTCAAAAAACCTAAGAGAGGCGAGCTGCATTAGTTTGACTGCGATCCATAATGTTGGGCACTTTCGACAAACGTACTGCACCACCAATGATAAAAAGCCGCTCTTCCTCTTGTCGCACCCACTCAATGATCTTACTTGCGCTCTGAGCCAAAGCGTTGCGATTCGCATTCGCGCCCGCCACGCAATAGAGCTCGAACATCGGAGTCACCCAAGCGAAGCAGCTAGACGATTGGGACACGCAATGGTGGACTTTGACGTGCGTATGCTTGGCGTGAATGCTCGCATGGAGGTTATTGTAGGTTGACATCAATCTGCGAGTGATTTTTCCAGTCAACATTTACAACTTTTGATCTCGTATATGGTGCCGCACAGCATATTACGGAATCCAGGGCAACTTTACCTTCGACGGCGCGAGACAGTGGAGAATTCAGGGTCGTAGGACGACATGGTGAACTGGACATTTGCCCGCGACTTGTACAAGAAGTGATGCAAGACCGTCCCCGGGACGATGTCCGTCGTGCTGGGGCGGCCTTTCGCGACGGCTTCTTTGATGATCTTGATGCTGCCGTTTTTCTCCATTTGCTGGTGCCCCGACAATTATTAGCTTCTGGATGCCGACACGGGTGGTGGTGGTGGGGAATTGGAGGGGCTGAACAAACATACCTCTACGAATGCATCGCGCATGCCCTGCAGCTCGAAAAAGCTTTCCTTAGTTGCACTGATCAAGACGATGGCGACCGATTCTTCTTTGGTGGTGGTGGTGGTGGTTGTTGTTGCTGTTGTATCGTTGGCAGCAGCGTTTGCGTCATCGCGAAGATCGAGGAAGCTGACGTACATATATAAATAGCCGCTGCTGTTGAACCCCGGGAGGCAGACGGGGATCCAGCTTTCGCCGCCACCGGCTTTGACGGCCTCGGCTTCGAAGATCATGTTGAACAGGAGTTGGAGGTCCCCGGGGTGGAGGGAGTGTTTTTTCGGCCGGACGACGTTGACGAGCCGGCCGCCGGCGACGACCAGGCCGTAGAGCAGGCTACTGACTTTTGTCTTTAAGAGAGTGTTGTTGATGGCTTGACGGTGGGATTTGCGGATTTTCAGGCATTCCAGCGCCGAGAGAAGCGTGGAGGGGGATCCCTTGGTAAAGCTGTCGGCTAAGGTGGATAGAAGCGTCTCCGATCCTTGGAGGGGCCGCTTCAGGTCGGTCGAAGGGCGGATGGAGAAAAGATGCGTGAGAGAGGGCAGGGTTAGCGTTGATAGGATCTGCATGTACAAAGCTTCTAACTGGAGCTTGAGTTGTGTATCGCTCTCGAGCATCCGGCTGATGGCGACAAGGTGCAGGGGCCCCTTTGTTACTATCACGAACTTGGTATCCCCCGCGGTGAAGCTGCTCAAAGCGTCCTTGGAGTCCTCGTAGAACGAGATGATCGTTTGGATGACACCGATATATGTGGATATAAGTCCTCCATCCCCGTGTCGTGTCCAGATCGGCTTGCCAGCAGCCGAGAGGATAAGATAGTGTTTCCGTTTCGCTTTCCAATCCGCAAGGACTTGCTCTGTGGGAACGATCATCAGTATTGTCCGGGACAAGTGTGGATTTTCAGCAGTCAACAACCTACCTTCATTTCCCCCCTCCTCATCCACCTCTCCCACGGGCTCAAACTCGCTTGCGAAGTCATCCTCCACGTCATCCGCTAGGAACTCGGGGAATTGTAGGAGCCCCGTGCTATGCTTGCGGATGAGACCAGTATCGGTCGCGACAAAGTCCCCAAAGACATTCTCCACATCACCGATATCCCCTTGAGGTCCCGAGCTGCGGATACTCGCCGTGTCTCCAGTCTCGCTCCCGCGGGAACTTGTCAGGTGATTGAGACTCGCCTGGGCCTTCAGCGTCTCCGAGCCTTCGCGCACAACGTGACTCTCTTTCCCCGCATCGTGACAACCGATATCCGTCAAGGAGACCGCTGTTGTAGCTCTGGACTGGAGGTTCGTCGGTGCTCCAGGGCGGGATGTGCGTAGCGAGGCGCCTCCTTCATCCAGGAGGCGCAAGGTGTTCGGTCGCGGGGGTAAGGGCGGGGGTCGCTCTTCCTCCTGAGCTGCCTCGGATTCGTGATCCGCGGAAACGGAGGGCTGTTGCAATGAAGACGACGGCGGCGGCGGCGGCGGCGGCGGAGTTGCGGGGTTCTCGGTCTCAGAATTGTTTGCGTCCTGCGCTGGACCATCGGCCGTCGAAACCATGTTCGTCGTCAGCTCCGGCGCATCGAAGAACTGCTCCGATCGGGGAGATGTGCGTCCGTGCGCGAGGATGGGAAATGGTTGGGTCTAAAAAGTTGAGGGAGAAATTGTTATGTCGCTGTAATCAATCGATTTACTGCACATGCGCTAAGGACAATAATGCACATGGTGGTAGTGGCAGGCCCCAGCTTCGATGATGAGGCCGGTGCGGTGTTGGTGATGGAGAAGTAAATACTAAGTACTCCGTAGTAAAGGTAGTTGATGACGAACGTGCCTTGCTTGCCTGGCTGGAACACAACAACTTGACGTGGAGAGCACGGGATCGACCCGGCGGAGCTACCGAAAGGCGGGCGACCGACGCCAGATAAACGGAAACATGTCCGCCTGCTGACCTGGGAATTGAAACAACAAGAGCCAACTATTCCACCAGCCAGAGTCCACATGCTACTAGTCTTCATGTTCTACAACAAATCATGACGAACTGCGATCGACAAATACCTGCCCAGGAGATCATCTACTATCCGACCATCGCACAATGAGCCTCGATCCGAGCTCGTTCCCGAGGTCTCACTCCCCCGCAAGCTCCGAAAGCTCTCTTACGCGCTCCCGACTACGGGGGAAGGAAGGTCGGTGATTCGCGCATTGCTGCCCCTTTGCCGGTTCTATAGTCCATGCAGTCCAGAGACTAATAGACATGAGATTTCTTAGAGCCCTTACGAAAAGACAAGAATTACCGCCGTTATGCGTCGACTGTCGAGCGAGCCCTGTCGTTGTTCGATACCGCTTTGCAGGAGTGGGCAGATTACATCTCCTTCTTGAGCCGACTTCTGAAAGTACGATCATACGATCTTTGAGGTACGCAAGGACACGATGCTGATGGTACCTTCATAGGCCCTGCAAACGCACCCCGCGGATATCCCTATTGTTCCTCATAAGGCGCTCGTTGCCAAACGGCTTGCGCAATGCCTCAACCCTTCGTTACCATCGGGTGTTCACCAGAAAGCGCTGGAGGTATACTCGTATATCTTTGCTTTGATCAAGGTTCGTCCCGCTTAGTGACAGAGCCAAAGTGATGTTCACTAATTGGAGATATTGTCGGCTAGCCGGAGGGTCTATCGCATGACTTACCATTGTATATGCCTGGCATTGCGCCCACACTTACCTTCGCATCTCTCACTGTCCGACCCCTATTTCTGACGCTGGTGGAGACGCATATATGCAACCTGGAACCATGGGCGATTCGACCTGCCTTGAAGGCCATTATACTGGCTCTACTACCGGGTTTAGAGGAAGAGACGAGCGATGACTTCGAACCTACACTGCGATTGATCAACAAATTCCGCGATATTGCCAGCGCCATGGAGAAGCATAGAGCTGAGGGACTTACGAGTCCAGGAGGCCATTATTTCTGGCAGTGTCTATTTCTAGCCTCGGTTACAAGTCCCAGCCGACGTGCTGGTGTCCTCGCCTACCTGGGCCGCTACTTGCCTAAACTAGGGAACACAGACCGTCGGCCGTCCAAGGACGAGTCGTATGACTCCGTGGACATTCACCAGGGCATGTTAGCTGCAGCAGAATCGGTTATCGTGCCCGAACCCGGGTTGCTCATACGCTGTTTTGCGTCCGGTCTCGCCGACGAGCAGGTTCTCGTCCAGCGGAACTTCCTTGATTTACTGGTCACCCACTTGCCGCTCAGTTCGCCGGTTCTGCAATCAAAAATTACAGAGGACGATCTTCAGCGACTCATTGCAGCAGCTGTAGGAGTCGTTGCCAGGCGAGACATGAGTCTGAATCGAAGACTCTGGGCCTGGCTTCTTGGGCCCGAATCTTCCAATGACCGGCCGTCATTTGAAGCTCGCAATTCTATATCCGAAGGCACAACCCAATTCGCAAGCGACCGCAAAGAGCTCTCGCCTTCGGAGTACTTCAGCAAATTCGGGCTAACGCCACTAGTCAAAGGCCTCTTGCGGATGATTGAGCATGACACAACCTTACCGGCAGAGAAGACAAAGCCATTCCGGATCTCGCTATCGTTGTTGGACAGATGGGAAGTCGGTGGATACATCATACCGGAGATCTTCTTGCCAATCATCCGAAGCGTGCAAGCATTCGGACAGAAAGCTTCGAAGAACCATTTTGAGGAGGTCTTCCGCAGCGCCAGCTCATTCTTCGACGGCGTCGAAAGCGGCGTCATCTTCTCCGAACTCCTCCGTCTTATAGATTGGAAGCATCAGAGTCTTACTTTCAAGATCGACGACATAGTAAGCAATCTGGAGCTCGCTTACTTCATCCTAGAGAATTTCAATGTTCGAGAAGAAGACATGATTGCGGTTCACATTCCTCTATTGACCCTATCCACCATTGTGAAGATGAGGGAGCTGTCTTCATTAAGCAGCTCCGCAGCGACCCCGGAGCAGCTGCAGCTTATCTCAGCGGGGCTATCGAAGGTCATAGATTCTTTGACGGGCTTACTGATCGAGAGGTCGTTCACAAGAAAGTCCGATACACCTGACAAAACCAATCCTGATATGACCGGCTCGGACATCTTGAATGTGATTCATACATTTTACAATCAGAGCAAGACTAGCTTAGACCCACAGCCTGTCCCTTTCGCCCCAAGACAGCTGGGTGAGCTCATCATTCGAAATGCCTACGAGCAAGCCATAACAGCCCTTGATAAAGAAGGTGACACCACGCAGTTGCACGATCGGATCAACCTGCTCATCATATTACTGAAAAAGCTTCCCCGAACACGTATATTGCGCGACCGGCGCTTGTATATCGCGTTAAGCGATCGTGTCCGTGCCGACCAAGTTGAGAAATCCACGGCCTGCTTCTCGACCATCTCGTCAATTGCGTCCGCAGTAACGAATCTGTACCTCATCAATACTACAGGATACTATATTAGCTACGAAGATGTGTCGGACGTCATTCCCGCACTTGTGGGACAACTGTGGCAATTTCTATCCCCGATGAGCCCGAAGTTCCATGTCGAGGCTGTTCGTTGCTTGTGGCAATTACACACCGTCTCTTGGTCGGATCACCTAGTTGAGGCAGCCATTACATCCCTCATGGTTGGTTCATCGCCTACAGTGCCTTATGAAGGGCTGACAGGCGAGCAACTTGGAAGATATTTTGTCCTGTGGAACCACAGTCATCAAGGCAACTATGAGCTGCCGCCAAAGCGCTTGTATACCTCTATCGAGTCAGTAAAGGTGTACCAAGCTTCGATTCTTGAACGCCCGCTTTTCATAGTCTTAGACCTGCTCTCTCAGCCCTCGAACGAAAATTCTCGAGTTGTCCAACGGTGGCTTCAAGACCTGCCGGCTATGCACAAGTAAGTAGGCTCTTTGCCCCTAGCCTGACAAGGCGTAATTTGACCCGACGGGATTATCCCTACATCTTCGAAGGTGTTTCTTCGTCATATAAATTGCTCACGAACTGCAGGGTCTTTCGTATAATAGTCTCGCGGCTGGATCGTCTCTTCCAGGGGTCAAATCGTGGTGAACGGGAAAGCGACAATCAGGTTTTGTCGCCAGATGACTACAAGGAATGCGACTATCTGCTGCGGACCATCTCCAATCTCATATCTACACTTGATCACAATGGCTGGGTCACTCTTCTCACTCAGACGCTATCTCAGGTTGACAAGCGTAAGGATGTGCATGCATCTGAAGGCATGTTGGGACTGGTCTTACCGAAAACAAACTTGACTAACAATTGCACAGACAGCGCCGAGCTTCAGAGCCTTCATACCATCATCTACCAAGCCAGCCTAAAATTGATCAGCGACCAGACAGCCACAGGTACTCATGACCTGGAGACAGTCAGACTGCAGCAAACATCATTACTAGTCATGCGACAGCTCCTTCTCGGTCCAGGAGCTGAAGAGGTGATTGAGTCTGGAATTGACTCGTTCCTGGTTGATAGGCTCTCTCGCGCCCTGGATTATGGCGCAAATGATTCAATCCAAGGAGACCTAATAGATACCCTTCTAGCGGCGTTGAAGGTCCGGTTTGCGCAAGCTTATCTGCCACCGCCCCCTCCACGGCCGAAGCACCACCGGGCAAGCTCTCGTGAGCGCTTGACAAGTCCCTCTATCTTGTCCTTCACAAGCGACAAACCAGAGAAGGTACCTGCGCTGTCTGCCCTCCCTCAGCCACCTCAACAACTTCTCGAATGCCTTCTCAAAGGCATCGGTTCTAAGAGTTCAAGGGGAATTGTGGACAAGTGGACTGTCCTCCTTTGCGAGGTACTCCCACTGTACGCGGGATCAATCTTTCAAATACTACTCATGCTTGTTGAATCTCTCTGTAAAGAGATCCAACTTTGCTATGCGAGTTTGCAACTCGCATTCAAGCGTACAGAAGGATGGCCTGATGATCGATCCGAGCATGCCACCATTGCTCTTCTCAGCGCTCTCGAGACCTGCATTGCTACTGCCCACGAGCGATTGCTAGTAGAGGAGGCCAATACTCCTGCTGTCAAGAGTCCTGACCAGAATCATGGATTCTTTGGCAACATGGTTTCAGGGGTATTCTCATCCGAATCGAACCACACGCGTTCGGCCGCAACGAATAATCGGCTTACTGTCCTACTCTGCTTCCAAGATGCCGTGAGGCTCTGCTTTACCATATGGTCTTGGGGTGCCGTAGAGCGAAGTACGCTGCCACAAGACGCTGAATCGATAGCTTCATTCCAGTACACGTCTCTGCGTATGAGGAACAGATCGCGTCGCATTCTCGAACATTTGTTCAACGCAGAGGCACTCGAATGTCTAGAGACAGCTGTGGAGATGTGGACAAAGTCTGACAGCGAGACCTCGCCTTTGATTATGAGCCTGCTTCACACTTTGGACGGATCTAGACCGAAGGTCGCTATCCCGGCTGTGTTCAATTCTATTTATACAAGAACCAATCCGGCGGCATTAGAGCCGAGCCGCAAATCGACACTAACTGCAAGCCTGACCGAGTCTGAATTGGCGGGCTTCCTGGTGGCATATGCGAGGTCGCTGGATGACGATGTGCTTAATGAGATCTGGGCCGATTGCACCACATTCCTTCGCGATGTGCTCAGCAACCCTTTCCCACATCGGCAGATCCTTCCACGACTGGTTGAATTTGCGGCGATCCTTGGAGCGAAACTGGAGAACACCAGCTTCGGGGAAGATCGACGGATGAGGAAAGAACTCGGGGTACGCGATAACCAAGGAATGTCAAACTCATTGAGACCTACTAATACATGATAGGACGTCTTGCTTCGCCTTCTCACTGCAATCTGGACGAGCAAGCCGATGGGCATTGCTCAAGAGTCTTCCCTTAGCCGCGGCTCTATCGACTATGACAATTCGCCCTCACCGAATATTGGGCCCGACGATATGCTTAGCATCCTCGCGGCATCCATGCCTGCATTCACAATCACACTCGGAGATTCCGACCGAATCGCTTCCGCAGTAACGGGTATCTCAACGAATGTGATCGGACCTCTCTTTCGCTCACGACTCTTCCCGAACAACCTCAACCGTAATTTCATGACCCTGTTTCAGCACATAGCTAAAGTACCATCTGCTGCTAAAGTATGGAAGAAGGATATAACCGACGCATTTAACGATACTAGATTCTTCGGGATGCAGATGGACTTGGTTCGCGAGGGATGGCTGAGTCTACTGCGACAGTGGGTGCTCGCAGATAAAGATCGCTTGTCTGAGATGCTGTCTCGCCTCCCGCCACCAAGTACAGCAGGTATTATGTTCGGTGTTGGAGCCTCTGCTGCCCGCCTTGAAGCTGATCGCAAAGCGCAACTAAACCTCCGCCGCATCAGTCTCCTCGTTTTGTCTGCTAACAATGATTACTATATTGGAGAGCTACCCGCCCTTTTGCAGAAGTTGGAAGACCTCCTTGGGGCAACTAGTACTTCCTCTCCATCTTCAACCACTCGGGCTGAGATCTTTATGGTTCTACGTGCTCTCGCACTCAAGAGCTCTGCGACGGCATTGTCCACATTCTGGCCGCTCATCAATGCTGAACTTCAAGAGGCTATATCAGCCGTACCCCTGGGCCAGCAACAAGATGTATACAACTCATATGCCTTGCTGCAGGCATGCAAACTGTTAGACACGCTACTTGTTCTTGCACCAGACGACTTCCAACTTCTGGAGTGGCTTTATGTTACCGACACCATAGACGCCATCTACCCTCCGGAAGGCTTCGAGCCGATGGCCCTCGCGGATGAGGTCTCGCAGAGCTTGGGTATGCGTGGACTTACGTCGAATGATGGGGCTGGAGAAACGACCAACCTCAGCCAAGGAGCGAGACAACCGAGCCTTACTGCGGACTGGATCCGTGAGACAGCAAAGGATGAGATTGTCGATCGGGTGCTTCGGCCGTTTTTCGACCAGCTCAGCATTCATGCATTTGAAAGTACCTACAGCATGGGCCAACCACAGTTGAATGCATGTGTGAACGATCTGTTGGCGGATATCTTTAATGAAAGCACCATGGCCAACTAGGATTCCTGAGTTGTTCGCGTGCTGCCTTTGTATCATGATTTTTCTTGTTTGTCTATTACAATGCGAACTAGCGTGACTGGCAATGCGCACGTACAGCGCGTATGCCTGTAGTGAGGGATAGAAGCGGCATTTCCAGCATTAATTTTCAGGCGTCAGGGCGTCGGCGGCATCGATCCGCATGTTCCGTATGCCCCACGGATTAAAGTAGCATTAGTGAATAGATGAGGTGGCTTGGATCCTATGATGGAACATTCTGGAGAAGCGGAAAAGATAATACGCAGAAATTCGCAAAGCAGCTTGGAAATCGGCAGTTGAGTTGGGTGGAAACTGAATACTATAGAGTAATTGGAGGTGTCTATTCTTGGGCCCGTAGTTTAGGTTAGCAATAACTTAGTACTTCGTACACTTCGTAACACCCTCGGCCCAACTGGCTGGCCAACAACGTCACTCTCTGCACCCAAGCTTCTTCCTCCGCATCCACCCACACCCCCCCCCTCCCCCCCCCAAAACATCTACGTACTCATACTTCCACCTTCCCTCCACTTCTACTTATACCACGTAAGACCTCGGACAGTCACTTTGTAGTTGTGACCAGCTCTGCGATGCTTCTGACTGACTTATTTTCAAGATTCTCCTCAAATTCAGGACCATGAATGCTACACGAAGAGTGTTATCGCCTGCATGGCGCGCCGTCGCAACCAAGCCGGCCTTCATTCCGACACGGAGCTTCGCGGCCTCACCCTTAATGAAGGAGGCTGCTACTACGCTGCCTGCTAAGAAGCCCGTGGGCGCATTCCGTGGAGGGTACTGCATTCATCCCATATCAATATCATGTTCTTAGAGACGAAATTCCGTCTTTCGGCTGGACTAACAATTCTCTTGATCACAGGATCTTCGGCTTCCTCTCCGGCTCGGTTGCCGCCGGCGTTGCCGTCTATTACTACATATTGGCTGAGTACAGAATCTCCAACGAGATGCTATCCGAAGATATCTACGTACGTTTCTCGCTGCGAATTGCCCTGTGACTTTACTTTTTGCTGATGTGGCTCCCAGGCTCTCCAAACAGCTACCCAGAAGCTGCAGACTTATATCGGCGAGCTAGAAACCAAGGTCGACCAACTTAAGAAAAAGTAACCTAGCATTGCATTTTCCTGTCCTCTATCTCTTCTCTTCTGTTATCCGGGGTCTGTTTTCTCTCAACATGCTTCTGCAGGAGTTCCTCGCCACGGGTCTTAGCATATCATTTTTGGTCCTTTTTTTTTTGTCTATCTGGAATGCAGTTTCTACGGGGGATGAGCATTGTAAAAACCCAGTCAACAAAAGACTGTCTTGCATTTTGAAGGTCTATGCCAGATCTATGCGTGCGAGTAGGTTCTACATCAGAATGGATGTACAATATGAATCGAAGTCGCTTCCAAAGACAGGCCGATGTCCTCCGTACTTTACTGTACCATACTCTCAGCGACGACGCGTTGGACTTGGGGAGGCGAGACAGACTGTCGGCGTCACCGGATAGATGCAGTGCAAACCCATCAAACACGAGCTCTCACCGCCCTTTACTGCCAGTCCTCATTCTGTATTCTCGCGCTTATCGCCGCGATTTCGATTATCGTGCATGCGCCATCGCAGGAACGCAAGAACCCACCACACGAGGCACGATGTATCGCGTTGAACTTCTTCCCGGGTCCTCAACCCACGTCACTCCGGGCTGGACATACGTCCCGGATCGAGGTTTCGACCCCGCCAAAGCAGCCATCACGCCTACCATCGGTCGCAAACGCGGCATCCGGGACCCAGGCCGGACAAATCTATCGTCCCGACAGACCAACGCGATCATCCGACATCTGGCCGAACTTGACCGCGAGAACCATCGCGATGTACAGATCCAGATACCTGTGAGACAGAAAGAGCCCGCTGCCCCACGAGGTACGATCTCCCCCTTCTCTGAGGAATACCAGACCGGAGCAGTTCGCTATGCACCGCAACACCGAGACTGAGACATCTCGTTCACAATCCGCAAAGCAAATCCTGTCTCAGACTATAGTCCTAAAAAACTAACAAATTACCTAAAAACCATGATCAGGAACCCGCACGAAAGTAACCTCCAACGTCCGCCGCATCCTCCAATCCCAAAAGACCTTCCGCAACTACCTCGACGACGAAGAAGCCGCTCAAGCCAGCACCGCCGCCGCCACGCCAGGAAACACCAGCGCAACAAACCCTTCCTCCTCCTCAGCAGCAGCAGCAGCAGCAGCGGCCGGTGGCGGTAGTGCTACAGGACACAGAGGCTCGATCCACCGAATCACGAAATCCAGCACAGCCGCCACGACCCCGTCCTCCCTCCGCCGCAGCTCCACCCCGGTCTCCTCTCGAGGCGACCACCACCACCGCAGCACGAAGAAACAACCCTCCATACCCCCTTCCCAACCACAACCACCATCCTCCCGCGCCTCAACCCACCCAGCAACAACCCCCGTCCCCGTCCCCGTCCCCGAAACCACCACCGGTTCCCCGGCTACCACAACCGACCACCCCACCCCGAAGCCGGAAGAAGAAGCCCCCGAAGAACCAAACACCACAAAGCTCATCCGCTCCGAACACGACTCCAACCCGCTCCTCCGCTCGTATCTCCCCGCCGCCCCCTCGGAGCGCATCATGCAGGCCCTGCTGGCCGAGCCGCCGTTGACGTACCACGCGGCCCGCGCGGGCTCGCCGATCGCGCCCCGCCGCTCGCAGCGGCACTTCTGCTGCATGTGCGGGTACTGGGGCAAGATCCGGTGCAAGAATTGCCACGCCCGGACGTGCGGGCTAGCGTGTTATAAGGTGCATGAGGATTCGAGGTGTGGGGCTTTCTTTTGATTTTTTGGGGGGTTACTCCACCTCATGGAAGTAGTCAAGATGTGGGAAGTCTGAAGGAGATTTGAAGGCGGAGGATGCATTTTGGTTTTTGGGGGCGTTTTCTATTCTGTTGAAACCAGTCCACTGGACATTATTACTATGCCTTTGTTACTATATACCATGTTGGTTCTTTTTTATATGTGTGTTTGTACACTACCACCCAAGTCGAGATATAATGAAACAAGAGAACAATGAGAAAGCCCGGTCTGGAATTGGGGTTTTACTCGATTGAAGTCGGAGACATATAGGTAATGTACTACATGAGATAGATGGAGGCAATAACCAAACAGCAGCGGAGGGGTTCAACATTTCAGGTTGATGCCCGCGCGGGCTTCCTCCTCCCGAATCTCGAACATCACCTGGATCCCGACGAACAGCGCACCGCACGCCGTGATGATATACACGATGCCGGCCCAGGAGCCCAGGATCGACGCCACCAGGCCCTTGAGCCCGTCGATCCCCAGAGCAAAGCCGACAAGGTTGGCGACCATCATCATCAGCACGTTGGCCACGGCCCCGACGCCGGTGATCACGCGGTAGGCGGTGGGCCGCGAGCGCCAGCGACTGGCGGGGAAGAGCAGGCCGCCGATGACCTCGGGCAGCACGAACAACGTGATGAGCCAGCCCCACATGAGCAGGCGCAGGTTGATGTCGTGCCAGAGCGCAACGAAGGTGAACACGATGAGGGTGTTGAAGATCTTGCGGCCCTTGGCGAACACCCCGGACGAGGAGGAGTCGCGGCTGCTGCCACGGGACCCGCTGCCACCGCCCAGCGGGACGTAGAGGTAGCGGACGATCCACCGGTTGAACGAGCGGTGCCAGGCGCGCCAGAACGCCAGGGCGGAGTAGTTGTTGGAGACGCAGCGGATCATGTTCTCCGGTGGGTCGATGCCGTCCACCAAGGCCCAGAAGCGGAAGAAGCGCCATGGGATCAGGAGCTTGAGCCAGATGATGTGCAGGTTGAAGTAGGCTAGCATGCTGAGTTGGCCGGCTGTGTACAGCGACCAGTCGGGCGAGGCTTTGGAGATAGCGACGGCGTAGATATAGTGGAGGATCAGTTCCATCGCGAGTAAAGTAAGGAAGAAGCGGATTCCATAGAGGGTTGTTCTTGCGGTAGTCAGTGATGGCGGGGCGTATCTTTGTTGGGAAATGTAGTCATTGAAGGTCAGGATGGGTCCTGTCAGGTAAAGAGGTGCGTAAAGCACGTAGGCGACATAGTAACGACCGTTGAATGCGGACAGCTCAGCTGGGATACTGACCCTGTCCCGCTCTGAGAGTGCTGCTGGATCGAGTTGCTTCTTCTTATGGCGGTCAGAAGGAGTTCTTCATACAGGAAGAAATGGACTTACTTCAATGGGGCTCGCGGCGGGGTAGTCTAGGCTCCAGTAGTAGTCCATGTTAAAGCTGATCAGACGGAGCACCGTGATGTTGAACAGAATCTCCCAACGGGGGATAATACCCCCAAAATCATCAAAAGAACGAGCCCAAAGCAACAGAGCGGGCACTTCCTTGGTCGCATCGAAAGACGGTGTCAAGAAGGTAGCTAAGCGCTCGAGCGGATAGCCGGCACAGAGCTCATTGGCGAACAGGGTTGCAATGTTGAACGTCCAGGTTGCTGCTGGAATGTATCTTCTAGGCATCGATTTGGCGATTCGGTAGTTGATGTAAAGGATCGTGAGAACCTTGAAAGCGGAAACGCCGTGGAGCGCAACGATGAAAACAAATGCGAAGTAATAATCAAAACTGATTCGCTGCTTGAGGCGGGCATCTCCAGCTGCAACGGCCGGGGAGACTTTTGCAGAGCCCAGGCCTGGGCTGTTTGGACTGACATATCGATTGTAGGCTCGGCGAAGTAATGGATGGCCGACTAGGAGAATGAGGAGGTAAGGAACGTTCTCTCGGAAACCGGAGTACTGGGCATCGGAGTTGTCCTAAGCATCGAGGCAATATTAGCTCCGCACGGAAATGATCGAAACGACAGCAACTTACAACTTTGCGACCGGGTATCCAACCGTCCTCGAGTAAGTGAGAGTAGGTGGCATAAGTGGGATGACTCTCTGCCGGAACAATCAGCATTCAGCCCTCACACGTGCACAAGAGAAGACGGACCTTGTGATACCCCAATGACAGTCGTGAACATCAATGGCACCGCGATCAAGAAAATGATATAGTAGATATAGAATTCGACGGTGTTCCATCTCGAAGGCGAGGCATTGCGGGCAATGGCAGCAGAACGGGGATCTTTGGTAGAGGCAGGTCGCGCGTCAGCCGCGGCGACTTTGGCGGGAGTGGTCGCAGAGGCCGTGAAACGAGTGTCGAGGGTGTCAAGGGAGTATAATCGCCGAAACCAGGCGAGCAGTAAGAGAGTCATTCTGGCGCCAGCATCTCGTGAGGAGTAACAAACCCCTCGAAAGTAGAGTGGACCGAAGTGAGTGGGTAGAGAAAGGTGGTGGACACAGTGCGGAGAGTTAAGCAGGAGGAACCGGAACTCTGGGGGATCGATCGCCCGAGTCCATTTTTGGTTCAGGGGCGGAGCGGAGCGTGGCCGACTGCTGCAACTGATCCGCCGGCCATCATATCCTGTGCCATAATGGCTGTTTATAACACTGATCCAACTAATTGATCCATATCTTTCAGTTCAGTCAGACTTAGAAGATCCTACTTTCATACACTTCGACACTCATGTAGAGCCTACGTCAATGCAGAGAATAGACCGATCAGCCATGTTTATCTTTTGAATATCGAAGGTGCAGAGCATAAAACATCAATGCTGATTGGCTGCTAGCCCCCCCCCCCCCCGCCGCGACAGGGACCTTTCCAGATTAGGAAAGCGGCATCGATGCCCGCGGCGACATCCGTGGCTGACTAACCACATCGGCGACGCATGATGCGCTCAAGGTACAGACAAGATATAGATTGAAAAGACAGACATACAACAACAAGTATCCCTGATTATCTCCCACTACCTGCTTGGGAGAGAACTGCACTCATTTACCAAGATGTCATCGCAACGAGTATGTTCCGCTCCCAATCCGCTGTCTCCTGTGTCTAAAGACGATCAGCCCTCTTCTAACTGCACTACGTCATCCAAACTTCATATCTAATCTCCAATCACTGACATGGATAGATCGCATTCAAAGTATCTGGAACAGTGCAAGGTATGCCTCTATACGGCACCCGGGATGCCTGCTCTGCTATAACAAACTACCACATGATCTGATCGAACAGAAGCTAATATCCGCGGATTATGCAGGAGTGGGGTTCAGGTACGTCATCCCAACAGCTACTATGCCTGGTCTCCTGCAGAACAGCTAGCTAACCTAACCTCTCTGCGCCTACAGAGACTTCACCCAGAAGCGCGCCACCGAGTACGGCTTGAGGGGCTGGGTGAAGAACACGCACTGCGGAAGGGTTCGTACTCCCGGGCATATCCTCCCCTGGGATTGCCTTTATGCCCTACTCGTTTGGCCAGCAATATTGCTAACGCTGAGCACTTGTAGGTCGAAGGGGAAGCACAAGGACCTGAGGAATCAGTGCAGAAGCTGCTCAAGGACCTCAACAATGGACCCCGTCTAGCACATGTTGTCAAACTGGAGCAGAAGGAGGTTGGCGTGAAGGACGGCGAAGAGAAATTCTCATGCTATAAGACGTCGGAGTCGGGGTTTGCGAACATTGAGTGAGACAGACTGTGTATAGGGCACGTGCATGCCATGGTAGTCGCGTGTCTGCGCTTGCGTGTACATTGAGAAGGAGAAACGCACGAGATCGTCATAAATGAGAAAGCAACAATGCTGGGTGCTGGATAAAAGATAGCATACAATGTGATTGACTTTGTAGTTTTGATTGGTGTTGTCTTGAAGCATAGAGACCACGGAAAAGCGAAGCTACGTAGCACTCCAACAAAATTGGAACAACAAATTCTCACCCCAATCCGAAGCAGACAAAAGGATCATGACGCCGCAACTCTGGACACGACTTTTTAGGTTATTGCCAACAAGCCCTCCGACTCAACCCCGAGTTATGTTCGGTATGCCTGACTCATTCAGACTCAGACACGGCATCCCGGCTTCACCCGAGAATGCCTGAGCCATCAACTCTCCAGGATTCATCCCTCTATGTCAGCGTCGGCGCAGTACGAAAGCATTCCTGCGCAAATCCTTTCAGTCCGACTCTCTTCAAACAAAATGCTAACTTGGCCTCTGGATACACGATATCGACGTTGATCAAGTTGTAGTCTAGTTGTGCTATGTGTATAGTAAAAGCCGGTTACCCAACAAACCAATCAGTGGCGAAGAACCTTCACATAGTACCAGTAGACACTAACAAGCCAAACAGTACATGAGCGATCGACTAGGCTACTGTACCAAACCAACGGGATTTCCTGGGGTTTCACCGGAGCGACAGATAGGATCGCCGACCCTGGGCCGCCAGATCCCATCAAATGCCGTTCAAAAGCCAACCAAGAAATTTCGACACCCCCTCGGCCATATCCCAGCGCCGAGTTGAATTCGCCTTCCGGTGGACGCCTAATACGTCGAATCCCGCCGCGCCCTTTCACCTTCCGGAGATTACTCATTTCAGGTCATCTGGGGGGGGGATTGCCGATGCCTGTCTTTTCTCACCGGTCATGAAAGATGCCCCGTCATGAGTACTGTACCTATTCTTGTGGGCGTGTACGAGATTGATTTTAGCTAACAAAGAAGGACTTTTTTATATACCTTCCTAGTGTGAAAGAAAGAGGGGGAGAGGCCTGCGTGATGGCTTTTATTGTGCAGGGAGCGATAATTACTTCTAGGTTCATTGTTTGTACTTCCTTTCTTCTCCCTCCTAAAAGATCATAGTTTGACAGGGTACGGAGTAGTCAGACGGGCATTGCAGGGATGGACCGTCTGAAATGAGTGAAATTCTAGACCCCTACGAACTCTTCCACCCTTTCATGGGTTTTTTTTACGGACAGTACATCCAGCGGACCCCACCTATAGTTCTGGTGCAGGGCAAAAGCTGCCAGTGCCACTGACCGGACCGGGATCTGTACGCGCTAGTGATTAGAGTATACTATACCCAAGTTAGTCTATTGAGAGTTGAGACTTGATTATAAACAATACACACGCAGAATAAAAATTCTTTTTGCAGAATACATAGTAATGAAAACCGCGGAAACCTTTCAAAGATAATATTCCGTAGACTTCAACGAGAAATGGCCTGATCCAGAGACAATTATACTAAAGTATCGTTCGTATAACCAGCGACAGGGAATGATTCCTGTAGGATGCGAAGAACATCCACCTGGCATGCCTTTTGAGGCTCTCAGATGAGATCGTATCGCATACCCACTACAACCGCATAGCCCAACCCAACCCAGTGGCTGAGCAAGTTTGAGAGCATTACTAAACTGTGCAAAGGATGTGGTTCTCTTTTTTTTTTTTTTTTTCTTCTTCTTTGCTTTGCGGTTTTCGACCCGCGTGACTTTTCGCAGGGCGGCCCCTCCGTCGCCGTCCCGCTGCGTACAATTCCGGGGCGCCACTCCGATTTCTGCCGAGAACAGATTCAGTCAGTCCCCCAGCTAAGGTACTGGACCAGAACCGCCGGGTTGGCGGGAGTCATACTTGGTAATAAGTAGATTCAGGTACAAGTAAATTTTTTCTTTTGTGTAATTTGAGTTTTTGAGGTGTTATATAAATAGGTACCCGGTCAAAGGGGGTTCATGGCTTTGGAGGAAGGCTCAGTAGATACTCAAATCAGAATCAATTCGATCTACATACTTCTCTATCACACACTTAAAAGCACTCACTCGAAGGCTTTTCTCATACAACAACTACAACAACACGCCAAACATCAACGCTATCTATAACTCACTGATTGCATACTACGATGAATTCCATGGCAGCCACGGCGCCCCTGAGGGTAGCCATCCCGAAGGCAAGCCTTCGCTTTACCATGCGAAGCAACCCGAGTGTCATCATCATGACCGGCCTCCGATGTGGCAGCTCGGCTCTGGGCAACAAGTATTACCAGCACACGTACAACAAGCGATTCATCTCGACGACACAGAAACAGGATAAGATCAAGGAGTTCTTCCCGCCACCGAAGGCTCCTCATGTCAAAGAAGTGCAGACCGCTTGGGCCCATCCAGTGTACGTGCCATTCCAATCGTTCATCTTGTGAGTTAGGCTAGGATGCTGATTTTGGCCACAGTTACTCGGAAGAGCAGATGAACCAAGTCACGGTTGCGCATCGCGACGCGAAAGATTGGGCCGATTGGATCGCACTCGGTACCGTGCGGGTGCTGCGATGGGGCATGGACTTCGTGACGGGCTACCGCCACCCTCCCGCGGGCAAGGAACACGAGGCCAGATTCCAGATGACCGAGCAAGCGTGGTTGAGACGGTTTGTCTTCCTGGAAAGTGTGGCTGGTGTGCCCGGTATGGTTGGCGGCATGTTACGACACCTGCGAAGCTTGCGGCGCATGAAGAGAGACAATGGATGGTAGGTTCTCCGCCGTTTCTACCTGCATGCAAATCATAGATGTATTGAAAAAAAAAAAAAAAAAAAACACAAACTAACCACTCTTCTGCAATAGGATCGAAACCCTGTTGGAGGAAGCATACAACGAGCGGATGCATCTCCTGACCTTCCTCAAGCTCGCGGAACCGGGCTGGTTCATGCGACTCATGGTGCTCGGCGCCCAGGGAGTCTTCTTCAACGGCTTCTTCCTGTCCTACCTCATGTCGCCGCGCATCTGCCACCGATTCGTGGGGTATCTCGAGGAGGAGGCCGTGATCACGTACACCCGCGCGATCCAAGACATCGAGCACGGCAAGCTGCCCCACTGGGAGAAATTGGAGGCGCCCGAGATCGCGGTCCAGTACTGGAAGATGCCGGAAGGACAGCGGACGATGCGGGACCTGTTGCTCTATGTGCGCGCCGACGAGGCCAAGCACCGGGAGGTGAACCACACCCTAGGCAACCTCGACCACGCGACAGACCCGAACCCGTACGCGGCCAAGTACAAGGATCCATCCAAGCCCCATCCGAACAAGGGCATTGATAATCTCAAGGCCACTGGTTGGGAGCGGGAGGAAGTGATCTAGAAGGAACATCTGGTGTCACGCCGGCTGGACCGGGGCAGTTGTCACAACGGGCTAAATAATCATTCCCTGGAGGAACCTTGTTTCATGTTTCATGTATAGATGGGTGGACGGTGCTGGTTGCTCTCTGCCGGGGGGGGTTTTTCGATAAGCAGCGGGCCAATGGGCACTGTACTATTATGTTGTAAATAATGGCATCTCTCCTCAAATTTCAATAGACGAATTGACTATGAATCATGTTGCTTCTGTGGCCGAACGGGTTCAACCGAGGCTTGTTTCTGACAGTGACGTGCAGGGTGCAGCAGAGAAGAATCGACTGAGTAAGAGTAGAGTAAGCCGTAAGGGGGTTCGCGTCAAAAGGACTCAAAAGTCTGGATGCGGGGCTTTTCAGGCACGGGGGACGCTAGACCTGAAAAGGCAAAGTGGCAGTCACTCAACCACAGAACCATTCAACCAGGAGACAGAGAGGCTTGAATCCGGTGCAATATCCACACGGCGCATGTTCGATGAGCATCAACCATGGGGTAGTAGCCTTGGAAGGCACCAGCCATTCCGGCGTTCCGACTCTAAATGACCTCAGGGGCTCGCTTGTCCATACGGTGGCCCGAAAAGACGGATGCACAAGAAAGAAATGACACTTCTATTAATACCGGTGGTGCATTATCAATGCAGACGTGTGTGATAATCACCCTGGGCTATCGACCCGCTTCCCCTTTTAGTGGGAAAAAAACGCCCCCCCTTTCGAACTTCCCAAATTCAATCTTGCCCCGATGATCGGTTGACCATCTCTAATTAATCACTCAACTCTCGCGTCTCAAACCTACGCCTTGTCCCTATTTTCGATCCTTTCGCGTCATTTCCATCATTCCCCATTACCCGGCGTACACCTGTCCTTTGCTCTTTAGTGTGAGAGGTATAACTCGCCTCATACCGGATCTGTGTCCTCTCGAACGCGCCGCCGTGCCCTCAATACGATCTATCTTTTGCAGACCTGCGACCGTCACCAGTGAACGAGCCAACAAGGATAACGTGCGCAGCCATGGATGACTCTATCGACCCCGAATCAATCACCCCCCTTGCCCGCGCCGGTTCTCCCTCTCCATCGGTTCCAGCAACGCCGGCCATCTCTTCCTGTCCATCGCCAGACCGGACCTTTTCGTCTCTCTCCTCGCTCTCGGCCTCGTCTGCTACCTCTGCCGATGCCAGGTCATCGATCTCGACCGCCTCCAAGCGACGGGGCTACATCCGCACCCAAGGAGCCGAATTCGCAGATTCGGCCAAGAACCGAGAGAGTGTGATGAGCCTGGGTAGCATCGCGCATCTGCAATACTACTTTGCGCGGACAGGCTTGCTGGATGGGAAGGGCGGTCAGGCCCGTGCATACAAGAAAAAGAAGAAGGATCCAGAAGAGCTTCCCAGGCTGCTGCTGACCCCCAATGCCCGGTTCATCGAGGAGTTGACGGTGAGCCCTACGGAGGAAGAAAGCATCGATCCCCGCGATTCCGGCTTTGAGGACGATGGGTCCGAGATGGATGAGGACGTCGAGGTGATGCTTCCACCCACCGTGAGCACGTACAGTATCAAGACGCACCACATCCCGTCCCCACCGAAACTAAAGGCGCTGCGGAAAGACCTGATGGAGGCGATGGAGAAGGCCGACCGCGCGATCAATTCCCTCGACACCCAGAAAGATCCGCCAGCGGAAATGATTCCGCCCCGCATCAGTTTCTCATCCAACGAACCCGGCGACAGCGAAGATGACTCAACACCACAACCTCCTCCGGAGGCAGTTCCTCAGACATGGCAGGAGATTCAGGGCATGCGTGTCCTGGATGCCGTCACCTTAGCAATTCGGGCCGCGAAGATCTACTACACCGCACATGAGCGTCCTGAGCGACTTGCATCAATCAAGGACAAGCGGGAGATCCGAAAGGAGCTCTTCAGTGTGCTCGAGGTGATGAAGCGATGGGCCGCTCGGAACTTTGCCGACGGGCTTCGCGAGGACGAGCGTACTGCCATTATAGGCTGGATGGGCAACGTACGCGACATGCTGGCGCGGGAAGCTCAGCTGGAATCATTTGAAGCCAAGGAGCGAGCTGCATGGATCTGGACGGAAGGTGAGTGGACAGGCAAGGAGCGGGACCGGGAGACGTTGTTCCTGCGTAGCCTGATCGGCGCCGACGCGCAGCTGCCCGCATGGACTGCTCCGGAGGATAACTCACCGCCGCCTGCCATGCTGGAGCGTCTGCGCGACGGCCGAGACCTGGTGCGGGCCCATAATTTCGCGATCAAAAATTCGAAGCGGCCGGTCTTCGACATCAAGACGTACCATCAGGATGTCGGGAAGCCATATCGCATGGCAGAGAACCTGCGATTCTGGATCAAGGCAGCTGAGCTACGATGGGAAACCAAGCTGGAGATCGACGTGATGGGGGTGGTACAGGGCAATAGCGACGAGGCTTGGAAGCAGTTCGACACCGCTCTGCTGTCCTGGTGTAGAGTAGTCCGCGAAGAGCTGGTGCGGGATTGGCGGGAGCGGCGAGCTTCGGCTGCCAGCCTTCCTAGTGACGATCTGGTGATCCGTCCTTTGTGATAGGAGGTGCTCGGTCGTCAATTATGATCGATCTTGGTCACGAAAAGGAAGAGAGGGGCTTGTTTCTTAGGGGGGTAAAAGGAAAGGGGAGAAGGGGAAGCCGAAGAAAGAGGAGGGGAATTGGGAAGGGGAAGACCGACGGGATGGTCGGTGGGTTCGTTCTTGCGCTTATTTTGCTGTCCGCTCTGGCCACATTGATACCCCTTGCTTGTCTGAGCTCAGTCAGGTTGGAAATATTTGTGTTTTACATTTCACCCCTCTGTCGCGATATGCTTGATCTTGCTTGTATCTCGGACGGGAGACACTCCCCTTCATTGTAACTATACGACTTTTGGCGCGGGAAGATGGGCTCCACTCCGTCTCTCAGGCGAATGTCGGACAGGTCGCCGACATCCCTCTGCTGAAGGGGGTGCCCAATCCGGTTTCAGATTATATTTTTCTGTATCATTCTCAATATACATAATATTTGCTCACGAAGATCCTAACCTCGCTCACATCGATTGACAATTTAGCTGTCATCGGGGCTAGTGTAGCGGTCGGAGGTTGGAGTAAGATCCGGTGAAGGACTGGGTCGCGCGGGCTTGTTCCATGGATACCGGAGGGCTTACTTTGTGTTTATTGGTACACACAAGTATAGGATTGATTACAAAAGTCGTGAAGAACATATTTAATGGGCATAATTGAACAGTGCAGATCAAAGATATCAGGCTATGGGCAAAGCATCACCAACAAAGTAAAAGCTGCTAGAGATCACAGAGCCAAACAAAGCGCTAACTTACTCTTAATTGACCTGGACACATCTCCTCCGCACTCTATAAATTGACCGCGAGCAGCCTGGTCCTCACGTCCGTTTCCCATCAACACTCACTACCCTTCTAGCCTTTCAGCAAGATCCTGTTGATAGCCAAAGAAAAAAAAAAATGGCCGTCTTTTTAGAGAACCTGAACAACGAGACAATCATTAACAGCCCAGGTAGCTCTGACGTCCGTTGCGGACGCTTTACAGTCTGTGAACGTATTATCTCTGCAGACATGATGCAGCGGCCGCTGAACGGATCACCCCCAGCACCTGGCTTATCACGATCAAGTGGGATTCCAGCCTCCTTAAACTAACCTCAAGGTAGGGGAGTCCATTCAGGTGCAGGAAGACATTTGCACGTTGGCCCTGGCCCGCGCTTTCAAGGAGCTGCGGGTCCGGTTCCCGACCTGCAAGCACGTCTATGGCTGCATTGACGTCTACTCGACGGTGGACCTGTACAGCAGTGAGCAACAGCAGCAGCCGCCCTCTAAGCCTTCTTCAGAGGACGATGCGCCTTCTCCTTCACCACAGGATGGGGCTATCACTCTGAAGTGGTGGGTCATTAACCGGAGCCAGAAACCTGTCGACGGGGATGACATAGCTGATGACTGGAACAAGCTTTTTGCAGCGTGGAAGTCTGTGATCCCGCGGAATGACTATGATGCGAAGGAGCTTGAGTGGTGTTCGAGCCATAAAACCAGGGAGGATGAAGCTACAAAGATGGGAAGGCCGCTTGTTAGCTCGGTATCCCAGGGGGATGGGCCAGACGGTTATTCACCCTTGTTGGTCTTGGGGTCGTGTAGACTGTGTGGCAAGGAGCATGAGCCCTATACTGGCGATGTTTCTCAGGAAGCTCAGGCTGCGGCTGGGGACTAGTTCTTTAGCGGAAGCTTGTGACACTCTGTCAAAACGGGTAGGCGTGGTGTAGCTCCCTGTCGAGAGACAGAGGATTGAATATAATTCTACCCATTCTTCTGCTTTCTATTTCAATCCTATTTTCAATACAATGGTTTCATTAATAAGTTGAAGCACGGTCAGAAATTAAATCTCAAGTATCAAACAGCATAACTACCTGAGCACAGTAGTGACTACGTAGACCGAAAGTAAGGAAGAAAGAAAGGATGCTGATAATCGGCCCTTTGGGGCGGAGGATCAGCCCGGGGCCTGGTCGGGCACAACAATGGAGCCTGAGGCCAGCCGAAGCTACCGTGTACTGTAGGGACAGCATGTCTTCTGTTTCATTCTCCCCACACCCTTACAATCAGTACATTCACCCTCTTTTTTACTCTGAACCTTTCGTACATTCATCATTGATACTCTACTGCTGCCCAAATCAATTCCATATCTAGAATCAGTATAATGTCACCGGGACGTTCCGGACTGGTTTCTTCGGTTGAGCGCGTTGACAAGTTGAAGATCTCTATTTGGGCCCGACGCATTTAAACCTAGGCTTGTGCTGAAACCGGATAAGGGGGAGGGAGAACAGCTATTACTAGGTAGCTAACTACCTGGGTAGCCCGCATACCTAACGCCTACTACTCCTAGCCCACCCGCGCCGTGTTGGCGCATCCTGAGCCCATCAACCACATTCCTGAACCCACCCTTCATCATTACTCTACTGCACGACTGCGTTAGTGCGTTAGTCACTCAGTCCTTCACACCCACACATCCTTTCGCAAGTTACCCACACCACCTCAATAATAATACCCATACCCAAACATACATACTCTTTCTTACCTTTTCCTACATCAAATCAAAATAACATCCGACCGCAGTCGCCTCGTGGATTTTCCCCATCCATGCGTGCCATGTTCACCGGGTCGACTGCAACCACTGCAACCGCAACCACTGCGACCGCCGACCCCCCGGATTCCGGGCTCAACACAACACCCACCACCTCGTCGCCGTCACAGCAGCTCTTCTCACCTCCTCCCCCTCCTCCTCCTGCTGTCTCCATCTCCGCTGCAGATGAGTCCTTCGCGCGACGAATCAGATCCAAATCCTCCCCGCGCAGTCTCCGCAGCCTGGGAAGCAACAGTACGACGTACGACGACGACCCTGACGACACTCCCGACGCCAACGCCAACGCCGAGAAGACGCTCATTCGCCCATCCATCCTTCGTCGATTATCCCCCGGCCTCGCCGCCCGTGTCAAGCTCCTCGACGGCAGCAACAGCAGCAGCAGCAAGAACAACAGCCCGTCTCGAGTGGGCGCTGTGGGCCGCATCCCCGAGGAACACATTAAGGAGTTGGACAGCTTGCACCAGGACTTATCGATAAGGATTCAAAAAAAGGGTCGCACGTGGAATGGTCTGCACCGGGCCCACAAAGAAAGGAAACAACAACAACAGTTTCTTTCACAGCAGCAGCAGCAGCAGCAGCAACAACAATCGTGCGATTTAAATCACTTGGAGGTCCCCGACCCAGTGCTCCCGGAAGAGCTACTAGCGGATGAGCTCTACGCAGACGAAGCTTGGGAATCTTCGGAGCAAGTCTCAGAACAGCACGTGCTTACCTCGGTTCTACAACCCGACTTACATTCGCTGTTGATCGCTTCGGTTCCAGAAGAGCTTTCTCAGAAAGGGGACTCTTTGAAAGAGTGTGGAGCGGAAGTAAGGGCAGAGACGGAAGCAGGAGCGGAAGCAGAAGCAGTACCGGAAGCCGAAGTCGCAGCTGAAGCAAACGAAGAAGAAGACGAAGTGCAGCAGGACAAGGGAGCGATCCAAGAGCCATTGCTCGACATGGCTGTCCTTGAACGATCTCGTCTGCCACTCCGCCCCGGATCAACGAACGGGATGCCGTCCACGAACCCGACCGACTTCGAAAAGTACCTCAAGAGCACCAGCGACAATGAATCCGCCCCCCCTCCCCCGCCGCCGAAAGATTCTCCCCGCCCCCTCTCAATCTCATCCGCGAATTCGCAATCCTACTTCAACCCGCTCGGGCTCCAACGCTCAGAATCTATATACTCGTTCTCAAGGGCCTCCTTTAGCAATCAGCTTTCGCAACTCACGTCCATCTCCCTTCCTCAACCATCCTTACTCGAGGCTGGTATCGCCTCCATTCCAACCGCCGCTGCCGCCGTAAGAGCCCTCACGGGAGCTGCGGACCAGATTCAAATATGGATCAAAAAGGCATCCGGTGTTTTGAGCGGGCTGGATGCCGAGGACGACGTCGAGTGGGCAGCTGCCGGCGGGCGAGAAGGTTTGGACGGGGTTGACGGAGCGATCACCCGGTTTGAGAGTCTGATCAACGTTTATGTCAAGGCTATCGAGGACGTGCAGATGCGCGACGATATCGAGAACGTCTCCACTGATCAATTGAACTTGATTGTTGTACAGATGGACGGGATCATTCATAGCTGGTCGCAAATCAAGGATCGACTGAAGGGAGTCAAAGAACAAGTGGAGCTGGCGATGGAATGGGAGGAACTATGGAGCAACGTCTTAGGCGATGTTGGAGTGGAGGTGGAGAATCTCGGTCGGCTCATCTTCGAGATGGAAGAAAAGCGACACTGGACCATGGCGGGTGAACAAGATTCCAGTGCTACGGGACTCGACATCAATGAGCTGGAGACCATCGTCGAGGAAACGCCAGCAGGTGGCCGCATGTCGACCAGCAAGCGGTTCAGTCTGGAGCCTCTTTTCACAGCACCGACCTTGGATATGCCTATCATACAGACGCCGCATGACGACTCCAGCCACTCCAACTTGATCGCCTTGTTTGCGAGGATCCAACCGCTACGGGCATCGCTCGATTTCCTCCCTATGCGACTGTCCATGTTCCAGTCGCGGGCGGTGCGAATATTCCCCAGCGCCTGCCAGGAGCTCGAGGATCGACGCAGTCAGCTTGAGAAGGCCTACAAAGGGCTGGAAGCTGATGCAGAGGCCTTGCGGGACGAGCTCAGCGAGGACCGGTGGATCCTTGTGTTCCGCAATGCGGGAAACCAAGCGCAGAAGATGTTCGAATCGGTCGAGAGGAGCATTGGGAAGCTTCAGGAAGCCATCGAGATCAGCGCTCAGGTGCACAACCCGGCCCAATTCACGAAACGGGTCGAAAGCTACGACGCTAAGAAACAGCATTACGTTGCTGCAATTGAGCGGGTGGTGTCGATCATCCAGAAGGGTGTGAATGATCGTCTTACAGTCAACGGAGAGACTCTACGACTGTTGTCAGACATGACATCGCGGGTCGATGCTCTGAAGGCCAGCATCCGGGTAATGGATGCATCCTTGGAGGATATCAGCTTCACACGGTCTCAACACCTGCGCGACTCGATCTCGAGTATCCTCACCATGGATAGCCCACTGACCGGGAGTGTCCCTGAGACTCCCGGCAGCTCCCCGGCTTCATCGGTGATCATGACTCCGGCGAATGCATTGAAGCGATCTACCACGCCGGTCAACAACTCCAGCCGTCGTGGTAGCTCTGTCAGTTCGGTGGCACGCACGACCATGTCGAAGGTGCGACGATATTCTGGGTTGCCGCAAGTCACATCCACCTTAACAGCGAAGAAATCAGCGATCCCCAAGGCGTCACTCGGGGTAACCTCGCCTACGAAGCACGTGGCCGCTACGCCGACGCCCGCGGCGCGCAAACCGGTACCTCGTACCCCAGCTCTGCCGCCAGCGTTGGCCAATCGGCCGCGGTGGACCACCAGCACCAACACCAGCGACTTGGACAAATACAAGTCTAATTCCCTCCATACACCTTTCCGCAAATCGTCCGCGCAGGGTCGCACATCGCGCCCTTCCTCCACACTCCCCATGACTCCGTACCGCCGCGATATGTCAGTGTCACCGGCACCGATGAGCGCGCGGTCGGTCAGTCGGGTGTCCAGCCGTTTGGCGTCGCGCAGCCCGTCGCGAGTGGCGTCTCCCACCCCGAACCGATCCCTTCTGGATCCTCCCCCTTACAGCAAACTGCGCCGACCCGATGGGTTGGCCACTGCGCCGCGCAGCCGACAGAGCTTCGCGGGGCTTTCCTTCAGCCGCAGTGTTTCGCAAGATCATAGCCGCGCACTGGCGAGTCCAACCAAAGCGCCTCCGACGCCACGGCCGGAAACGTCGCTCGGACATGCGAGCACCCGTCGCATCAGCTTGATTCCATTGCCCAAAGGCCGGACCGGCAAGGACAATGCGCCTAGCACGCGCAGCAAGCTGGGTGAGCGACCTCCCTGGCGGGGCTAGTCGCATCACATCTTCCGGGTTAGTGTTTGTTTTTTTTTTTTTTTTTTTGTTTTTTATTTTTTTTTTTTTTTAAATCGTTGTCATGTAATTCAACTGGAGCATTGCGATTGGGGGTTTTGTATGGTGATATAGCCGATTTTGCGTGTCTTTGCAGATTGATATCCCCCTCAAGCATTTTATTCAGCGGTGTATGTATGGCATTGATCATTTATGGTGGTGTGTTTTTAGGCAAGTAATCATCTATATTTACCTTATCTACCAGAGGCCAAGTGGAACAAGGATATTTACATGTTGCTTCCCGTGTTGGGTATATATCTATGTACATGCAGTGAGAGAAGTCCTTTAAACCAGATCCCGGCCAATGATCAACGCATCGACCAGTTCCGCGCTGTTGGCCAGGCGCGCGGCACGGGGCACGCGGCCGATGACCTGGAAGCCCAGCTTCTCCCAGATCTTGATGGAGGCGGTGTTGTTGGCGAAGACGAGGTTGAAGACGGAGTATTTGTAGCCCTGTCGTCGTCGTCGTCAGCATGGTCAGTTTTGGCCTGCCCAGCCGCACCCTTCACCCTCATCCACCCCGAAGTAAGCAAACGAGAGGAAGGAAGGAACATACCAAGACCGGCGCCACCTCCAAATAAGTCCGGCCCATCGCCATCCCGACGCCGCGCCCTCGAGCCGCCGGAGTCGTAAAGAACCCGGCGTTGCAGACATGCGAGCACCGACCTGTCCAGTGTCACCCAGTTAGCATCAGCACCAGCCCACCCCTTCCCCTCCCGGAGACCATAATGCAGGGGAAAAACATACCCGGATAATTCGGCTTCACATAAAACGTCCCCAAGCACACGCGCTCCCAATCCCGGCCCTCCACCAGGCCCCGCCCTTCCCCGTCCCCCTTACTGTCGGCATCATCAACCAGAGCGACGACCGCAAACGTCCCGAACCAATAATTCCGGTAGTGCTCCAGCGTCATCGGCTCCTCCATCGGGTACGTGCTGCCGCGGACGATCTCGGCGCTGAATTCCTGATGCAGGTACGCTATCAGCGAATCGGGGACGGTGGACGGGCCCCCCGCGATGGGGTACAGGGTGACGGGCGTGGCGTCTTTGAGGAGGGCCTTTTTGGGGGTCAGAGTGGGCGCGGCGGTTTGCGCGGAAGCGGGCGCGGGGACGGTGGTGAGGGGGTCTTCGAGGAGGGCGGGCATTTTTTTTTTTCTTTTGATTGCTTTGCTTGTGGGGGTTCTTTGGGGGAAGGTGGGATTGTAAGTTGGTAAGGACTGGATTGAGGGAGAGAGGATGAGGATGGGGAGGAGGGGGGGTTATAGTTGGTTAAGTGCTCGGTAGAGGGGGAGGTATGAGTAAAAAATGAAGGCCGATGTCAATCGGAGGGCGCGGCGCATGCGCGGGGAAGGGGAAGGGAAGGGGGGCCAGCGGGCAGGTTCCCCGATAATCGGGAGGCGATAAGATAGGGTTCTAGGGGAACTCTCAATTTGCGGTTCACGGGTTGCTAACGGTTGGACTAAAGTGGTGGTGGGTGGGTTGATTGGTGGGTGGGGCTGCCAGGGCTGGGCTGGGCTGGGCTGGGTCGGCGCGGGATGCCGAGGATATATCTTCACTTTTACTAAAACTAAAAAATATGTAGATAAAATGGTACTCGTGGATTGTAGATTGTCCATCGCAGATGGTAAAACATCACTCAAGGTCCTGCCATTGGACTATCTCGAGCCCCTCATCGGAATCCTCATCTTCGTCTGGTTCTTCGGGTTGCGGTGGTGGTGGGGTTTGTTCATCTGTGGGAGTTGTCTCTGGCTCTGGTGATGCTGTAGTTAGGATTGTTGTTTCTTCCTTTTGCTGCTCGGTCTGCTTGCGCTTCTTGCTCTTGCTCTTGCTCTTGCTCTTGCTCTTGCTCTTCTTCGTACCCTTCTTCTTCCTTCGATTGCTCTTCGCCGTCTCGTTCGTCTGCGGAGCCTCCCCAATATCCCCCCCAGCCTTGCCCTCAGCCCATGCCCGCAACAGCTCCGGATTCCGCAAGCACCATACCACCACCTCCCTGGCGGCCACACACTCTTCCCACCCGTCACACGTGTCCTTACTCCTCTGCTTGCCTTTCTTGCTTGTAGCAGCAGCAGCAGTAGCAGCAGCAGCTAGCTCCTCCTCCTCCTGCCTCCCACCACCCCACCCCAACAGCTCCCCACACAGCTCCCCTAACCCCCACACCCTCCGTATCGGCACCGTCGACCTTTCCAGAAAAACCGCCTCCGCCGTCAGGATTCCCGCATCCACCACCCGCTCGTGCACCATCCTTAGCAGCTGTAGCCCGCGCTGCAGCCCATAGCCCACAAGGACCGTGTCCGCGTCGACGACCTCCCACAGTGCCGTTCGCGCTGCATCGGCGTCGGCCACGGTTGCACGGGTGCTCTTGTCGGTGCATCTGCTTGGCACCCCCTCGGCTGCCGGACCAACAGCCAGGTGCAGGAGCGCTTCCCTCCTCAAAAAGTCTGTGGCGGTTAGATGGGTCAAGCCCGTTGCCTGTGGGTCGGTCTCGCAGGTCAGAACGATGGCTCTGCGTTTGGGCTGCGTGGGGTTTGCCGGTGGGGTGGGCTGGTAGTCTCTTCCGGGGGTCTGTGATGCTGTGGGGTATTTCTGGGCTTGCAGGCGGGTTCCGGGGTGGCATCGGGAGAGCAGGTATTTGTATAGCAGGTCTTGTTCGAGGGGGTGTAGGGTGGAGGGGTGGTGTGTAGTTTTGGGGAGTTTTAGGGAAGGTGTTGGGGTTGGTGGTGGGTTTGCTCGTTGCTTGGGGAGGGCACTGATGGACTGCTGCTGCTGCGGCGTGGGTTTCGGTGTAGGGCTGGCTGTAGTTGTGATTGTAGCTTGCGGTTTTACGAGGGCAGCTGCCTTTCGTTGATGGACCTGTTGGTGTTGCTGCACGGCGTGCTTATCGCAGAACTCTTTGGAGCATAACGGGCACGCGACAGGATGATGGGCCCGGGCTTGCTGGTGGTTGCTCAGCGCCTCGGCCGTCTTGAAGCTCTTCTTCTTGCAGCAGACGCATTTGAATCTGGGTGGGGAGGTTGCTGCTGCTGCTGCTGCTGCTGCTGCTGGTTTGGTAGTCATTGTGAGTCCAACTCGGTTAGAGTCTGGTATAGAATGCGGACGATGAAAGGGCTGCGAGGCTCTCGCCCTTTAACTACCCCGCAGCTTGCTTACGCATGCTATATTTTGTAACTACCGAGTACTTACGATCAGGCAGCCTCGCAGATACCGTCTGCAAGGATCATCCATTATCCTTCCAGGCTACATTCTTCGTTGGTTAGTCTATATACAGCATATCTCACAATCTTACAATCTTATTCATCCCTAAACATTCCCACACTGTGGCGCATCGAATGCAACCCCGACTATGCCTTGCCATCCCCGCTCTCTCCCTCGCCCTCCTCATTCTTGATGGCTTGCATCAACTCGTACAACTGGCCAATCTGCTGGTCTACTCGGATTAGCCTGCATCACTAGAATACCCTCTGGCAGAAAAAGACAGAACCCACCACTCATCTTGTCCAATTTGCCCTTATCGAGCTTCTCCCCGATCCAGGCATCGCCCTCCAGCTTCTGCGCGTATAATTGCCACTCCGTCAAGAAGCCGATCTAGACCATGCGTTAGCTTCGGGGCAGCTCTTCCACCACAACAATGAATGGGGCGACATACGATATGCAACGGGTTCTCCACGTTGCGATGCGCACGGAACTCGCTCTGGACGTACGAGTCGCCCAGCAGGCGCATCTGGGGGTCGAGCTTCTTGCGGTGCACGCGGAGGATGCGGCGGTAGAGGGGGATGGGCGGGAGGAGGGCGAGGGCCTCGGTGAGGCTGGACTTGGAGCCGATGGAGGCCGGGGTCGCCAGGAGGCGGGCTGTGGGGTGGAAAGGCAGGCGCATTGTGACTGATGAAACTTCTCAACCGACACCTTAATGATGGAGTCGAAGCAACTGCCAGGGCAGCCTCCGGACGAGACCGAACGGATCGTTTACGGTTACTGCCGCGGTAAATCCCAAGGCGGGGAGAGGTCTCGACCAATCGCATGGCGATGATTTCTCCGGGTCTCCCTCCGCAGCGTTTTGATATCGATTTCGGTTCTTGATCGGACCAGCCAGACATTCTTGAATAATTTCACCTTGACTACAACAATTGCACTACACAGCCCATCTCAACCCCAACCCCCCTCTTCCCTACCGGGCTCCCCGACAATGCTCCCCACCCCCTGCACCGCGCACGTCCCCTTCGACACGATCTACGAACCCGCCGAAGACAGCTACCTCTTCCTGGACACGCTCTCCTCCGCCTCCGAAACCGCCTGGCTCACCCAACGTTTCCCGGCCACCACCCCAAGCCCAACAATCCTCGAAGTAGGCTCAGGCTCCGGCGTCGTCCTCGCGTTCCTGGTGGCCAACAGCCCCACGATCCTCGGCCGCGCCGACGTGCTCTCGCTGGCGACGGACCTCAACCGCACCGCCTGCCTCGCGACCCGCGAGACCGTCGTCAAGGCCATTGCGGCGCAGCAGAGCACAGACACAAACAGCGCCGCCCCCGCCGCCCAAGAGAAGTCCTCCGCCGTGCAATCCACCCACCTCTCCACCCTCCAATCCAACCTCGCCTCCAGTTTCAAGGCCGGCAGCATCGACATCCTCCTCTTCAACCCGCCCTACGTCCCCACCGACGCCGTCCCGCGCGCCCCGACCGCCACGGACTTTGTGACGGCCGGGTCGCGCAGCGAGCAGTTCGAGCGCGAGTCCTACCTCCTCTCCTTAACATATGCCGGCGGCAAGGACGGGATGGAGATCACGGAACGGCTGCTGGCGGATCTGCCGCGGGTGTTGAGTCCCCGCGGGGTGGGGTATGTGCTGCTGTGTGCGCAGAATCGGCCGCGCGAGGTGGTGGAGCGGATCCGGGGGTGGAGGGAGGGCTTGGATGGGGCGACCAAGTGGTGCGCGGAGATTGCTGGGTTCAGCGGGGTGAAGGCGGGGTGGGAGAAGTTGGTTATAATGCGGGTCTGGCGGGAATTTATGGAATGATTCCTGTGGGAGGGGTTGGATTGTGTATATATAATGGGTTCGGATGGATAGATAATGATTTATGATTCTTCAGGGACTAATGGCATGGGTTGAACGAGGGTTCTGCTCTGCTCTCGACATGGACACTTCATCTTCAGGGAGTGTGTTTATATTTCTCGAAATACAGACTTACGCACCCCCAATGGACCGAGAAGCAAGGAAACGAGATAGATCCGGAAAAAAAAAAAACGAACTCCATATTTTCCCATGATGACGACGATGATGATGATGACTTTCAAGGTAGCAGAAACGTAAAAAACAATGAGCAAACAAATGAACACAAATAGATCACCCTCCACCCACACAGCACAATAGGGTATCCCATCCCTCGCGGTCCCTTCCACCTCACGGCATCCGGTAAAAACCCATTGACCGTCCCGCCATCAAACTCAAGTTCGAGACACAGGGAGAAACACTTAGAACCCCCGTCCCCGACCCCTCCCACGCCCGCGTCCCCGACCCCGGGGCCCACCTCTTCCCCCTCTACCCCCGCGATCCGCCTCCTTGCGCGCCTTGTTCTTGGGCTTGGGCGTGTCGTCGATCAGCAGCGTGTCGAGCGGCAGGCTGTCCGGCAGGATGTAGTAGCGAATGGTGGAGCCGCGGATGTTGATGGTGTCGAGGCCGATGGGGTCGCGGCCCTTAGGGGTCATCTTGACGGTGCGGAGGCTAGTGTTCATCTGCGGGGAGACGGAGGTGATGGTGCCGTGGAGGATGGTTCCTTTTCGTCCACCGGGGGGGAGTGTGTGTTAGCTGGGGGTCTCTCGGGGAGGGGCGTTGGGGTTGGGGGTTGAGCTGAGCTTGAACTTGGGATGTGGGATTGGGGACTGGGATTGGGGGTTCGTGGGTGGGGGGGATGCTGTGCATGTAGTGTACTGCATGCAACCACGTCGTGTAGGAGGAATGCGAGACAGCGCAAACTCACCATTTTTCAACTCGATCGTCACCGTCTCATTGGCGCATTTCATCAGGAACCTGGACCGCACCGGGGGCTGTTAGTGTTTCTTCCTTTCTCTGGAGGGTGATGGGCGGCCTACCGGACGAGCTTCATCTTGGCAGCTGGATTTAAAGCACAGACTCGGATTCAAGAACACGAAACTGATACAGACACAGAAGGAAACTGCTGGTCAATCCTTCCTTCGACCTTTCGAACGTTCGCGTGGGTTGGCTGCGGTGATGTCGAGATCGCGGCGGCGCTCAGAGGCTGAGCTTGCTTGACCGCCTTGTCACGTGGGGAAGCTTGGGGTGGGTTGAGTCAGCTGTGCAAGCTGAGTCAGATAGCATTTATGCATGCATATCTCCTACTCGACAGGTCTACATCCTACCACATCTCACTCTCAAATCTCAAAACGTCAAATCTCATTGCAATCCGAAATCGCTGGGTGGTATCTTAAGACTTAAATCACACCGACGCCTCTTTCCGTCCACCCCAAAATTCACAACACCCCGTGTCGTGCCTTGTAAATCGCGATCTTATCATCGTAGAACAAAATCTCCCGCAGCCGGAACGAGACCCGCGACCGGTTGAAGTCCATCTCCGAATCCTCGCTGTCCGACGAGCCCCGGTCGTCCGACGACGAGTCCGACAGCGTATGGATCGCGCTGGCCCCGCCGTCCTCGTCCGAATCCTCCTCGTCGTTGGTCTCGGAGCCCGGCCAGTCTTCCCCGCCGGGCACGAACCCCTCGCTGTGGCTGTCGTCCGTGTCGTAGTACTCGCCGCCAGCCTCGCCGTCCTTCCCCTCCAAGATCTCGTAGCATTTGTCCTGGATCCCGACGTAGGTCAGCCCGATCTCCGGCCGGATCGTGACCACGTCGAGGATGAGCATGGCCAGTTCCTTCGGGTCGCGGTGGACGTGGCGGGCGATGTGCGGGATGTGCAGGGCACGGAGCTGGGGCATGTACGGGAGCCTCTGAATGAAGTAGTGCTAACAATAACAGGGTTAGTGAACGTCGCTCTTAGTGTTTAGTGAGAAAGCGAAAAAGGGACGCAATCTTACCCAGTCCTTAGCGTGAAGAGCAATGGACAGCTCCTTCAGCCGAGGCATCCGACCACTGCTCATGAACGTAATCATCGGGCGCGTGAACATCCACTTGTACCATCGCACGCTAGCCATCTCCGCGCCCCCCGGCGTGCGCTGGGTGCTGTCCACCAGGATCTTCTGCAGACTCAGGTGGTGATTACGAATCGCGTTTTTGTAGATCGCGTCGATGTTGACGATCGACTCGGACATCGGCGCCTCATGCAGGAAGAGTGTCTCCAAGGTATTTGGCCCTAGCGTATCTTTGATGAACAGCAGCAGGTACGGCGATACAGCATCCGTATGGAGGTGCTTTAGTCGGAGGGTGTATTCTGGGCCCTCCCCACTCTTCGGCCGTGACGGCGACGGGGAGTACTGGCGCCGCAGAGCCCGCCAGAGCTTCTCGTGATTTTCGCATCGAAGGATCGTCAACGTGGTCAGCTTGCTCCAGTCGAGTGCATGCACTGCCACCGGGATCGACAGTGCAACGCGCTCCAGCTCGAGTGTCTCAAGTTGTAACAGCGGGCGATCGTCTTCGGGCGTCGTTTGTGCCCCCGTGACAGATCCCGATGGCCCGCTAGGGATCAGCGAGGGTCTAGTTTCTGGAGAGGAGGACGCGGGCGGGCTGGCGATGTGCGTGTGTTCCATATTTAGGGCCAGCCCAGTGACGCCACCGCTCGGTTGGGGCGGAGAACCCGCTGTCAACGGGGGCCCGTCGTGGACAGGCACGTCACCTGCCGTCTGACTAGTTTCAGGAGGCGTCTCAACAGAATCCTCCTTGGTGAGAGAGACACGGGCCTGTGATTCGGGCCGAGTGTGATGATCTTCAGACCTGCCAAGAACGACCCCCAGTACGCCCCCAGATCGGGGCCAGCCAATGATTCCGTTCGGCGGCGTTGGCTGCTCAGCTTGCCAGGTTCCTGCCGGTTTCAGCCATGCCGCTGGATACGCTTTGGGAGAAATCCCAATACGGAGTTCTTTCAGCCGACCGCGCGATCGCTCGACCAAGACGCCCATCTCTTCCAAATACGACGGCTCGTCGATGTCCAACACGCTCAGACTCTTCAGTGGTGGAAGGATCGACAGAGAGGGGTATTCCACGTGTCCGTATCGTTGCCATGATGCTGTATTCCCTGTAGACCCCAGAACCGTAGCCGGCGAATGAGGCAAGGTCACCGAGGACGCAGTCGGGCCTGAGGCTACCAGAGACCGCAGGGCATTGTCGGAGTTATCGTGCCAGCGCACCCAAACGCGTTCCAAACGACATTCGTGGCCCGGGCGGGTCGCCAGCGAAGCCAGCGCAACCCAGACATCCCGCAAGACTCCCGTAGGCATGTCCCAGACGAAGGTCTCCAGGTTCACCATCCGAGCCACCGCCAGAGCCACCAGCGTCCCCAGCATCTTGCCCGTCTCCTTGGTCACCGCGTATTCCTGCACCCACATCAACGGCCCGTTGCCGACAGAGAACTTGCGGGTATACTGCGCGTAGTAGTTGCCGCGGCGGACTCGCGGTAGTGCGCCCGCCGCATGCTGACTGGGCGGCGCTCCGCTGCACCCGCAATGTGGACACGGCTGTGACGACCGTCGGCCAGGCACCTCGCGGAATATATCCTCCCCGGTCACGAGAGTCGCCAACCCGTACGACAGAGCATCCACGCCAGCCGGATGCTCGGAGGTTGAGAGGGCTTCCGGCCAGACGATATCGAACCGGGAGTACATCTGCGGGATCGCCAGCGAATGAAGCGCAGAGCAGGTCAATGCAAGGGATGTGAGGTCGGTCGTGTGGGTCACCTATATTGTATCCCAGATCTGATCAGTATGGTTGACGTGTGGAGGGGCATCAAGTGCCCCGAGCGGGTTACACACCTCTTTCATAATCTCCTGCAGTATATCCATGGGCAAGTCAAGCAGGTTCAAAGGCTTCCTTTCCGACGGATTGGAAGCTGCATGGGGACTAGCACAGCAGGTCACTGCCGTGTTCGCTCCCCCAGTTTTGTGCGGGTTGTTGTGGTTATTGTTATTGGTGTTGATTTCCGGAGACCCGCCAGCAGCTTGCGGCTGCTGGGGACTCGCATTCCCCGCATTGACAGATTCCTTCATCTGAGACTCATACGCGCTGGAGGTTGTGCTGGCACTCGAGACAAATTCCTCCTCTTCATCTGAGAGACCATCGAGATCGGAGCTGACGCGAGAGCTTAGATTCAAGCTGCTGGGTCCGGCCATGGTGGCGGTTTTGGTTGAAAGTGGACTGTCTGACAACTCTGTCCGTGGAGAGTGAGCGGTGAGGGGTTCAGGACATGCCAGTCACCTCCGACCACAACAAGAGTCCGCTCAAAGAATTCCAGAGGTCCTACCCGTCAAAAAAAAAAGCAGTTGTCACAAGTAGAAGGCGGGGTGAGGGGGGGAAACAATAGAGTCAGGAGATGATGAGAGATGAGCTGGTGGTCAACTGCGGAACTGACGGGTCAGGATCCGGGGTAGACGAAGGCGAAGATGGGGAAACTGGGTGGGAACACAGCCAGAACAGCTGAACCAGATCAAGCGAGCCCAACCCGTGCCGCAATTTGAAACAAGACTGCTAATCATCGACTGGTTGTCAACTGTGCTTTGCTCAGGACCGGCATGTAGTAGATGAAGATGGAGTAGTGAGAAGGAGGAAGATCAGCTTTCAGCCTGTCCACTTGGCGTCAGCCATGCAGTAAGTCAGTTGAGTCTAACTCAAGCAGTCTAACTCAAGTTAAGATAGTCAAGATAATTAAGAAAGCTGCCGTGGTCTGAGCGCTGCATGCCTATCCTATCCAGGTCTAGTGCCGTATCCCACCCCCGTATCTTATCGTATCCAGCAGCTTCCCATCGTCACCACTTCTTTCAGAGGTTTACAGATTCTCTTCGTATCAGAAACTATGCTTTGAACACTAAATCCATTAGAGTTGACTGATACAGCTTGATCGGAAATAAATACACAACGTTCACTAGACCCTCACTATGCCGACTTTGATATAAGATGAACCATCTTCAGCCCTACCTACATGCTTATTTACTGGTCGCATCCCCCGCATATAGCACATCACAAACAAGACCAACGAAGCCCTCAAGCCCGGTCCCAGGGGAAGAGCTTGACCCCTGGGTAGAAGCCAAGCCCGTGGACGCTGCAGGCATCAGAAGCACCCGCGACCCGATCTCCACCCATTCAACCGAGGAGACGAACAGGAATGTGATCTTGATCTCACCGGCCTCGGAGCTACCCGAGGACTTGATCACCTCGTGCACACCATGCTCCCGCCCACGTTCCAGATCAGGGCCATCCCCATCGAAGCTGAAGAACTCCGGCTCCGTCGGGGATGGGGGGCGCGAAATCACCTCATCCTCCGCGAGCGCCATGCAGGTCAGCCGTACTGTCGAGCGGACATTGGCGACGTAGACCGTCGAATGGCCACCCAACAGCACCGGTGGGGACAACGCAGATGAAAATTCGCTAGCCGCAAAGCTGGCCACGAAACCGGTGTGGAACTTGCGCGGGGCAGGAGCGGAGTCAGACGGGATCTTGATCAACACGGACCCTTTGCGGATTTTCCCGAGTTGGGGTCGTTCCCCGTCCATTGAGAGTGGCCAGGGCTCGATCCCGATGGTCCCTACTTGATCCCGGGTTAGGCTCTGCACCGGCAGCCGTAGATTGCGGACACTGACGGCCCGCACGCGCTGCCAGCTTGCCTGCGCCGCAAGAGGGGTCTTCCCGGGAAGAGAGCCATGAGGGAACGAACTCGAAAAGTCCCCGGATGGCGGCCTACTCCGGGAGGAACTCGAGGATAGCTGTGTGTCCGAGCGTCTATCCGTCCGGTCTTTGGGGGGAGAAGCGCCGGATCCATGCTCCGTAGCAGTATTGTATAAGACAGGCCCAATGACTAGCTCATCACCGGCCGAGATAGCTCCATACCGGACTAGCCCGCAGAGAACAATGCCGTGCGTTTCGTTCTGTCGCTCCTCACCGGACAGAGAATGGACCTTTGACAGTGGGATGGCAAAGACCTCGTCAACGTCAAAAATCGTCTCAAACGCAATTGGAGGGGCGGGAGCCTTAGGTAAAGAAACGTCCCTCAAAGGCGGCCGTGCGGGTATTGGGAGATAACGAAGCAGAGCATGCAGCTTCGCTATCCCCGAGCCGTCCACAGCACTTGTAAGAACAATAGGTACGGTAGACTGCCAACTGTGTGTCGAAGCGACCAGATTTCTTACTCCACCTGCATCCTTGGCCCCAACATGTTGCAAGTCTCCAGCAGGGGCCGCTGATACAGACAACATCGAAGGCTTTCTGCCGGACGACTTCAGGACCGAGAGGATCTGCGCGAGGTTGTTTTTCAGGCCGGTGCGGGACGCAATGTCCAATTTAGTGATCACGATCACCGTAGGAAGCCCGAGCTTGGCACAAAGCTCCAGGTGCGACAGGGCCTGCGATAATTCAGTAGACTGCTCAGACGAACCGTGGGCAATATCCGCCACTGAATCATCGTCACTTGTAGCCGGAATACAGAGAAAAACGTAATGCGGAGCCCAGCTGATGATACCCCTGAAAGTCGACTTCAAATACCGGACCGAGCCTGGAAGATCAGACACGAAAGCGAGTCGGCCACCCTCCGACGCGGCATGGATGTCATCCCATGCGGCGATATTGCCAGAAGCGTAGTTGATCACATTGATGGTATCGGAGCTAGACTCATTAGAGGCGTATCCAATCAGCTCATGGGCAACAGAGCTGGTGATCCCTGATGATATCTCGTGCCGATGCTTCAGTAACCCTAGTCGACTGGCCCCTCGGCCATTGTCGAGCACAGACGAGGTCAACGTGCCCAGAAGTGAAGATTTGCCGGCTGCGCTGGGGCCCGAGATAGAGACGCGGATCTGCTCTGTCTTGGAAGAGTCGTCTAGCGAAGGCCGTCTCTTGGGGGCACTCGTCGAAGACCCGTCCTCCCCTGCGCCTGACTTCGGACACTTGACCCGGTAGAACTCCCAATCAGGACTCACGAGGGCCTCGGCCACCCAGAGGCTATCCGTATGAACCTTTCCGGCATCGGCATTCGCGCTGCAGGAGTCTTCGACCCACTCGCACTTGCCCACAATGACCCTGCGCAGGATCTCGACCTTGCAGCCAAGGCTGGCCGCCATGACCTGCAGAGTGGACAAACTTTCTTCCAGCTCGTCCACGGTGAGTCCGACAAAGGTCCCGTCGTCGGCAACCCCTATCTCATACAGAGCTCCCTGACTCTCCTCGAGACCCGGGAGCAACCTAGCTGGCTTTTGCGGCGCCCCCAGCTGAGGGGCTGCGTCAGGGAGCACGGGCAGGACCAGGCTGGCAGCCGTAGATGAGTGGAATGGCGACGACTGCTGCAGGCGCCAGAGTAACTGCGTAGTCAGGTGCTGCAGTCTCTGTTGACGACTCTCCGTGGAGCGAGCCTGCGGCGGTCTGGCAGCTGATTCGGAGCTGGAGGGCGTCGGGCTTGCGTTGGAGAGGCTCGCGCGGAAATGATATGAACCCCCCACCAGGTGACCCGTGGACATGGCGACAAACGGACGACGGGGACGCAGCAGCAAATGCAGCTTGTACTCGGTAGGACCCTCTTGTGGTTCGGGTTCTAGCTTTGCAATGCCATAATCGGAAAGCAGGTCAGGGTCGGCCCGGTCCAGCGTCGTGCTGGATCGGGTCCGAGGCACCACGCGGTTGCTGGTAGCCGCTGCCATCTGGGGTGTTGAAGAGCCTGAAGTCGACCACGGCGAAGAGACCCTTGGAGGGTCGGGGTCATAGGTGAATACTGATGCCATTATGAATGGTGGTCTAGTAGAATTAAGTGGCAAGATAGTCGGAGTAAATGTCGATAAATTGTGGATGTGGACAGCAGTCAGCACGAATTGTATAATGCTAGCAGGACCTCTGGCAGAGTCACTTCACTCCAGGTTCCTATATTCGACGCGCTTTGGTATAGCCTAATGTACGTAGCCCTTCGCAATGACCATAGATCGATACTGTAACAAGCATCTTGGGAGGGAATACAATAGCTAGAGACAACAGACTAGGCACTGGTTGGCCAAAGAGAGGTGTGGAAGATGCGTTTCTGAATCGAATTGCAGGAGATATGTAAACGAAGAAACAACCGGGCTGATCAAGGGAGACGGACCATCTTCGATGCGAGTGAGTGAAGTGGGTTGAGTGAGTCATGGGTCCTGGGAATTCAGGCATCGGGAGAGCCGCGGTCCTTACGACATAGACTTGGTCAGGTGACTTCGATGCAGAAGACAGCCACGTGTCAACCTTAGTGCCTCAGGCTCAGATTCCCTGCTAGCCTCCAGGCCAACAAACACATGGTTGGGCTGCCAGGGGCTAGTCTTACTAGACTAGCTGTTTTTCTGTTTGTTTCAGGTAAAGATAGCAAATATCAATAGTCTTCGATCCAACAAAGCCCGACAACGTTAGTGCTTATCCCAGTCGCCTGTCGTCCTCTTGATCGGCAATGCTTTGGTATTCTTTGGTCATAAATTTAGCAGCGTGTCGTTTCATACTGTCCCCCTTACACGAAGTCTGCATTTGAGTCGCCAACAGTCAGCGGCACCATAAATCCAGATTTCGTATCACCCGTGGACAATCAGTTTTAAGTGAGACACTGTGTTGACAGAGGTGGACAGTTGTTGATGGGGGTGAAGTAGTCGAAGAGAAATAGCGTTCTAGAAATATTTGATGTACATCGCTGTCTGATCTAAATCTACTAGTAGCAACAGGTATCCGGTCTAGATGACATCGCGAAGTCGCTCGAGTAAGATGACGGGCCAAGGTACTGCCGAAGATATAAATGGTGTATCACAGTAACACAAACATGAACAATCTCATAGGGTATTCAATCACGATAAATGAAAATCAGAACAATGCAAGAGATAATCGCTCCCAAAACGTGAAATGCAAAAGATGGACACTCCGGAATGTGTCTATTGGTAGATCCAGCGTACCCCTCACGCCCAGACTGGCTTGGGTCATTCGCCCAGCCAGAAATCGTATTGGTAGGTGCCTTGGCCGAGCTGCACCCGTGATCTCGCGTAGAGTAGTCTGCTGTACACCTGAAGACAGCGTTCCTGCAAATGTGCCTTCAACCACCGTAAATGTGCGCTCTGGAGACAGGCCCTTGTAGTCGTAGTCTAAGAGAAGGGCCTGCTGTATGCTTTTTTGGGGGCTTGGTAAGAATGGTAAGAAAAAGGCGCCCCAACACTTCACTCAGCCGAAGGCTCACGTGCGATGCCCTTACACTTCCCCTGAGCGACGTGGATGTTTCGGGCGGTGGTCCGAGTAAAAACAGCACCACAGCTGGGACATTCTGCCTTCGCTACAACGCCCGATTTCTCTCGCTGGTGGCGTAGAAGATTGCTAAAGGTGGAAAATTCGCGGCCATTGCATCCGTGATCCCAACATTGGGGTTTTGGCCGAAAGCTGATGACACGAACTTGCTGTTGTTCCGGATCCGAAGAGTTTTGCGCGGACTCGGGCGACGAGTAAACTGTCCCTGTAGGAATAAGACCTTGCGGGTGTGGTATCGAGTTAGGGGCTTGTCTGCTTGGTTGTCATGTTAGGCGGGACCTTGATCAGCACTGAATAATAGCAGGACACTTACGGTAGGGAAGAGCCCGGTGCCATGTAGTAGTCCGGTTGGTTTGTAAGGTAGGACGATGGTCTGATGCCAGGTTAGCATTATGATGCTCGAAGGAGGTATAAGGTGGGCTTACGCTGACACGAATGCTGGATCTGGAATTGATGGTGGGCTGCCCGAGACGGAACTGCTGGGATACGAATATGGATCAGAGGTGCTGTGAAGGCCATGGAATTAGTTCCCTTCTCGTGTTTTGATCTGAAACTCAGCTATCGGATCAGTACCTTCGAGGTTGCTGCCGGCTCTGTGGCATCAGATATTGTGCCGAAGGAAGCCCTGGTTGATAATAGCTTTGGGAACCGGAAGGCTGGGGGGGATAGCCAGCTGGATAACTCGGATGTGGCGGAAGAACTTGTGCTGGGGGAAATGGATGCTGGTCCATTGACATGGAGGAGGGATGAAGAGGTTGAGGCAGCCGATTTTGCCAGCCATAGTCTGTCTCTCGTCAGTTGAAACGCTCGGGAGCCCATGGAATTGGTGCTCCGGCCTACTCTGTGAATTATGTGCCATGTTTGATGTCAAATAGGCTACTGATCCGGGATGCATCGATTGTGATGAGTCTCTCAAAGCTCTGGTAATAATTGGTGTTTAGTAATCGTTACCATCGGGGCTAAAGATGGGTCAAGTCAAATGCCCAACGTACCGTGGGGTGTCAAAACTGGCTTGTTCGGGGTTTCTGCTGCGCAGGAGTCCGGATGCAGGGAGTCCCCTCGGTTCACTATCGGGCGGGACCAGCTCGGACGGGAATGGCGTTCTGGCAATACCAGGAATGGTGTGCAACAAGGGCAGATGGTGCTGTTCCTCGTTTGTGCTGATGCTCGATCTTAGGCTTCCAGGAGCGTTATACGCAGAGCCAGGGTGTGGGACACCAGCAGACCAAGCTGAAATGGTGGGTGTGGGAGCTGCTGTACTCTGAGGCGCTACGGACCTAGGCCGGCGAAAATCGTCCAGTTTGGCTAGATCGGACGGAGAGGATGGTGATGAGGATGACGATAGATTCCAGCTGCGTGCGCAAGAGCCACTGAGCTGCCTGTGATAGAAATGCGGATATCCTGGTGAGTGGTGGATCCCCTTCGAGAGCATTGAAGATTTGCGTGGATCCGATGCTGAGAGGCAGAAAGGCAAGAGAGACAGAAGAGGCAGAAGAGGCAAATAGATAAACAACAAACAGTGGGTGTTCACCGGAGAAGATCAAGTAGGGAAGAGAATACAGCACTGAGAGTGAGAAAGTAAGATGAACTCAGAGGCAGCCGCCGGGTGAGGGATAGTAGAAATGGAAGTGGAGGAGGAAGAACGAATAGTCGACCGGAACAAGCCCGAAGCACTGATGATGATGATGATGATGGGACATACAGTTTGGTTGGTGGTGGGAAAGTAGTAGTCTTAGCACCCACGGACGGGAATCCTTCTCGGAATCAACAGCGCAATCTATATCCACCGAAAACGAGGTGACGACGGGACGGGTAGTAAGACTGTCCGAAAACTACTGGGTAGTTGAGAGACAGACACGACGGACAAGACAGACAGACAGGTATGTAGACAGGTAGATAGGGAGACGAGATAGTAAATAGATAGATCCTTGGAACAATAGATCAATAGACATCAGAGGGGAAAGATAAACTGATCTCTTGAGTCCATTCCATGGAACCGGTCAGACAAGAGTATTTAACGGTCTGCTGATGGAGCAGCAGCCAAACTCGTCCAAAATAAGCGTAACGAACGGGGGCCGAAGAAGACTCTTGGTCTTGGGGTTCTGGGTATTAGGTAGGTACGGAGTACTATTAGGTAGTTCGTCCCTGGTCTGGTCTTCACCAGTTTGACAGCTTATGGTGGGCGGGTATACGTATGGGCGTATGGGTTGTATGTGGGTTGTATGTATTTTACTGTCGTCGAGCAATGGTCATGGAGAGTAATTACCGTCCTTCGTTCATCATGATTATTATGGTTGTTATTATTATCGGAATTATTTCTGTCGGATTTTTCCTGACCCTGCGCGCACTTCGCGTGCTTCTTCTCGATGGAGCTACGGCACTTTTTTGTTTTTTTTGTATTTCTTTTTTTTTGGGGGGGGGGGGGGGGGGGGGGGGTGTGTTTTTTTTTTGTTTTTTTTTTTTTTTTTTTTTTTTTTTTATTTTATTTTTTTTTTCTTGGTTTTTTTGTTT